>JARJEC010146176.1:0-17749 GCA_030264575.1 Tachinus sp. AB-2021 | reverse complement strand
TTTTGATATGTATATAGTAGACCGATGGCAGAGTCTGTTTTAAATTCGTACTAAATGCGATAACTGGTTATGTCAATAATGTTTAAATGTGTGTTATCTACGTACGCTACATGATTTATATTATTTGGTTTTTATACATATTCGGGAGCCGAAGTGCTTATCAAATAAAAAGACATGTTTTTATCTGCTGTGTTGAGATTTTGCGATTACGCAATCTCCAAGTAATTTATTTGTTTTGGCTACTCGGGTTATAAATAATTAAAATGTGACTTCAAATATTTTGAGAGAGCAGTTTATATTTTCATGGTATCTTTTTATTCTGATTGATTTCTACAAAAACAGCATTCAATAATATTTGGTTTCAACTAATTTTAGATCAATAAATTAAAATAAAATATTAATCTGGTGTGTTTGATTAATTAATATTTATAATTTATAATTTCCAATAATACCACTTTTATATTGACAACTTAATTATCACGTTTAATATGTAGTTTATTTATAATGTAATGACGTTTTAATTCGAAATGTAGTTACAGATTAAACCAAGTTCTTCAAATAAATAGTATGTGATTATCGAATAAAGTTGTTACAAGATGTTTGTCGTGCACGTAGCACGTACTCAACAGGTCGTTATATAGAATACTTCAAAGTGCAATTAATCTCTTTCAACAGATAACTTACAAAATTAATCAAGAACCAAAAGTATATAGAAAGTAATTTATTATATCAGAAACTTGTGTAATAATATATTTATCATAAAAATAGTATTAATATCAAACTAAATACGGTAAAAAATAGATACGATTTCAGATAATGGAAAGATGAAAGGAATTTTCGGGGCTTCAAAGAAAATCGTCGCTTTGAACTGAGATATTTCTGTAACACAATGCATACTAGGTGCTGACATCATATAATTACTTGAAAGGCAATTTTGAATTATAATAGTTTTGAAGCTTGTATCTTATTTTAATATTTAATTAACGCCAAACAGTATACATTCTTATTGAGTTAGACAAAATGTTTCTTAACCAGAAGCAAAATATTAAACATTTTTCAATTTCAAACAGAAAATCTAAATAAGTTTTTGTGCTTTATTTTCCGAGATAATCGAAAAACACATTTTATAGAAAAGAAAATATTTATTTAAGCTATTGACATTTGTCATAATAATTTTGAAGGCTTTGTGAAAATGGAAATGAAAGTCTTCTAATGGAAGTTCACATCTACATAATACCGTGGCAGAAAAGGAACAAATAGTTGAAACAGTTTTTTATGAGAAAGAAAAATGTAACACTTACCAAAGGCGACGCCGCAGAACAACTTGTGTTTTGTCGATGACTTCACAAAAGCTGACATTAACAATTTACATAATGAACATTGGGAAATCCATACAAAATTAAGTTACAAGCTTACCAATAAAGATTATAAGTTAACACGGTGAATATTTTATGGACCACTAACTACTAAAAATTTAAATCTTATCACAAATTTTAAATGCTGGGTCATGCGCAGAATTTCTCGAAAATAAGCTGGCTAACAACTCTTTATCTTACGTAATAGGATGTGGTACCAGCACAATAGAGCACCGCCCCATATTGGACAAAGTGGAATTGATTAGCTCAAGGATAAAAACTGATCTGCAAGGTCCCCTAATATAAATCTTAAATTTTCTACCTTTTTAGGTCTGGAGGCACATGAAACATTGGTTTATGCGGAGCCATTAACTAACGTCGAGCAACTCCAAAAAAGAATTACAAAATTAAAAACACTTTTTTAAGCAGTTTATCATTCTATTTTAGTCCGTTGCTAAGCTTGCACCAACGCTCATGGTTGCCATTTTAAAAACTAAAGCAATGTTATTTTTTTTAGAATCTTTTTAAAATTCTTTTGTTAAAAGAGTTTTACGTAATTTTTGCTAAATAAATAAAGTTGTGCTAAATAGTATGCAAAAAAGTTATTTAAATTTTCTTTTTGAAATTTAATTGTATACAATGTTTCCTTTTTGTCTTCAGTTAGAAAACACACTGTACATATAAAAATAATTCTTAATACAAACTTTAAGGCTCAACAAAAGATTTGATGTTCAAAATTTAAAAAAAATCACAAAAACTAATTGCTACACTATTTGCACAATTTTTTTCTTTCTTCATTAATGTATGTTAACGTCTGCCTATTTCTGTCCTCTTTTTCAGACTAATCATTGACGCCAGAGGTTAACCACATCTGAGAATTTTGTTGCTAATTAGGGAATTCCATCCTGAATTACTGGGTTCTTTAACTTGATCGCAACATCTAGACAGTACATGTGACGTACAGTTATCATCCTATCCGAAAAAAGGTTTACTCGTTACGACTTTTCCTTAACATAAAATTGTTAACCCTCTTAGTGGACTGCCCGGATTCAAACCCGGGACCACTGGAACAGCAGTCAACACACTAACCACTGAGCCACTTGCACAGCTTGCACCTTTCAAAATATGTTTGAATAAATTTTGTATAATTTTAAAAATAAAAAATTTGCTATTTTTGTCACTTCACAAGAGACACGATGTAAACAAATTATTGAAATAAATGTTAAAACGTACGTTTTAATATTTATTCGACCGCAAATGTTTGTAGGAATTCTCTTTCATATATTCCGCAATGGTGCAATGTTGTAAAATAAACAATGCACTATAATTAGTATTGCAAATATTTTTAATTTATGGTCCAAAACGTTTGCCAAAATAAACGTTATTTTAAATAAAAACCAGCTTTTTTTAACTTGCATTATTTATTTTTATAATTGTGAATTGACAAGATGTGGTTAGATTTACTGTAAAGTTCTATATTCTTATAATAAAACGTGACATAATTCAAAGAATCTTATATTTTTCAATATTGAGTGATAGTAAAGAAATCATTTTTAACTATAACCAAGTCTGGTTTTGTGACAATTATATATAAAAATTCTCAGACTATGGAATACTAATTATAACTAAAGTGCGATTAAAGAACTAACGTAAAAAGTACGAATTACCAAATCGCCAAATTTGAAAACTTATGTTTTAATTTAGCGATTGTTTTTTTCATAGACACCATTTTTGACGCTTAGCTGTGTGTTTCAATTGAGTTGGATTGTTTTATTATAATTTCAATAATGACCCAGTGTGCAGTACCTAGCTGCTACATGATGATAGAAGAAATGTGTGCGATCCGAAAGATTTTGAAGTAATAATTTTATACTTTAATACTATTGCCTATCACATCGGCACATTAAGCCTTTTTTTAAGGAAGGGTTTTTTTTTTCTCGTATCGTGCGCTTTTAAAAACGAAGATGTTTTCCAAACCCATTTTTTTATTTAGACGCTTTTATGCATCGAAACGTCGAACACACGTACCTCGTTCACAAATATTATAAAATAAAATTTTTGGAAAACGTCACAAATCTAACACACCTAAGATGCCACTGTGATAGCAAAAGTATTAAAGTATTAAATTGATTACATACCTTAGAAACTTTCCAAATAGTTATTATTATTTAGCCATTTATTTATCAAACAATTATATTTTGGTCGATACTCTCTAAAATTGTTTTGGAAAATTTAAATCAGTGTTGGTATAATTAAAATGGTAAATTACAGTAAACTTCATTTGATTAGGGCAACTCAATAATTATTTAAATAGTAATATGCATTTTTTTGAAATTACAATTTCGTCATTAATAAAATAGTTACAGTTATTTTACATCATAATAAAAAAGTAAAAAATGTTCATTAGAGATCTCGTAATCGTTTAGTTTAATTAACCGAAAACATATACCTAAACGAATAACAAGAAACCTTGTTTTCTTCAGGCGTTCATAGAAATACAAAATGTTTAGACTGCATTTTTCACAAAAAAATGGTTTAGAGCCTACACAGTCTAACTAATTGTAGAATTTAAACCAGAAGATAATATAATTATTTTCAAACATTTGTATCTATAAAAATATGAACTGAATAATATTAACATTAAAAAATGCAAAGATTTTGGAATACATTTCAATTTGTAAAAAATGTCTGCAAACATTCTTTATAAGATACTAATTATTATGACATCGCTATAACATATCTTTATAAATTATAAAAAAACAAATTATTTAATAAGTATGAAATTTATCAATAAATCGTTCAAAGTTTTGTTGCAAAGCTAGATAACATAGAGTTAGCCAGTTAAAATCATTTTCTTATTTTTTATAAAGCTTTAAAATACATTTGTTGTGATTTTTTAGATTTTTAAACCTCGAATATCTCGGTTATCTTTTAAAAATATATATATATTAAATTTCATTTGAAGCAGAGCAATTCCAGTAATTTCTAATCTAAGCAAGATTTAATTTAAAATGAAAAGTTTTATAAAATATTTCATCTGCATTAAAAATATTAATTAATTCTTGTCAAAACCACAATAGATTTTAACTGAATATAAATTTTCTTATATCAAAACCTATTTTCATATAAGGATGAATTACGTCTATAAAATTCTGAACGTGTTACTTGAAAATATGACGTGTATTTAATTATTTCCTGCTACCTTAATTTATTGTACAATACTAATTAAAACATTGATGGGTGGTCCAAATATTATATACCGGATTTCTATTAATCAAAACCATTAAATAAAATCCTTATAACTCCATATAAATAAAGTGGCCTTAACAATTCCAAGTGTACGCCAATCAAAATAGACGTGATTTATTTTGATTATGTTTCTAATCATAGTAAATTTGTTGTACATCGTTATAGTAATATTGTTAATTAAATATTATAAAAGTCTATATAAAAAGAAAGAAGATTAGAAGTATCGGTATTATCAGCGATAGTATTCAGGGACGTTGTTCCGTTTAGGTCAGCAAGGCCTAATACAAAATCTATAATAATAATAATAATCAATGTTAAAAATTAGGTTAGAACAATGTAATCGTTTATTCTTTATAAAATTCAATAACAGTTTTTGTAAAGCTTTTGGAAATTATGTGTAATTTTAATAAAATGTCGAAAAAGAAATGAGATTGAGAGAAATTTCTATTAACTATTCCATTCACACTTATCTACAGTTTTATGAGATATATTATGTATTTTGATTTTACATAAAATATAGTATAAAATTTTAGAAAACTTTGTAATTTTTTTTATCAAATTTTAGAAATTTGTTATAAAACGTGTTGTATTTGTAAGCTGGGTCTATGCAGCGGTTTTACTTGTAAACATAGAAATTTTTATAAACACCGAAAAGTGCGCATGAGGTGACTATTTTATTTCAAAAATACGTATATGTATATGTATATGTATACAAAAACAGCCGGACGAGCTGGATTACTAAAATTGATTCTACTGATCCAATAACAATTTTAAAATGACTTTTTGAATCATTTTTATCGTTTTTTAAATTACGGTTACCCGGTAGTTTTAAGCGTTTTAAGAGACTCACCCAGCCGCCCATCTATTTTATCTCCAAAATATTTATATAAAAACAACCGCAGGGGTAGGTAAGTTACTAAAATTAATATTACTGACCCAATAATTTTTCAAAAATAGTATTTTAATAATTCTTATCATTTTTTAAATTACTGACCCGGTAATTTTAAATAAAGTGATCCACCCACCCACCCGAGTATTTTAATTCAACAGATTTATACAAAAACAGTCGGGCGAGTGAGTGGGTCACTAAAATTGATACAATTGGTCGAATAATTTATATCAATTTTAAAACTACTGAGTCTATATTTTTATTTATTTTTAAAACACTGGCCCGGTACTTTTATACATAGTGACCCCGCCACCCGACTTTAGTTCCACATTTGGACAAAAACAACCTGAGTGGGTTACCAAAATTGATATTACTAGTCCTACTATCACTTTTAAAATTACTTACTAAAGTTTCTGACTCTCATTAGTTTTAAACATGGTGACACGTCCAACTATTTTAGTTCCAAAAGATTTATACAAAAATAGCCGAGCGGGTGGATGGGTTACCAAAAATTTAACCACCAATCCAATTTTTGTTTTGTTAAATATATTCATAAATGTACAAAAATTTTCTTACAATTTTCATTAATTCTCAAGAACATTTACATGCGTTTCAAAATTTTACAAATTAATATATTTATAGATTTTGTCACAATTCTCCAAAGTTTCATTTAATTTGTTTTCACATGATTATGATAATTTTTCATAAATTAAACATCTGAAAGAGGGGCCCTTGGCCCTTACAATTTATAAAAAGATTCTGGTATTATTTGTATATTAATTGAATTACTTAAGATTCCTTTATTTCTATTCAGTAATTAAACATGTATTAAAGAAGTTGGCAGGTTCTATAACATCTGGAAATATTTACGCAAGTTACATAATAGATATTTGTATATAAATCCCAAAAAATGCTATTTGCTGAACAAGTCTGAAAGTTGCTAGAAAAGAGAGTATTTCGGTAGTGATCACACTTGAGGCTGCAACAGTTTTACGTTTAATTAATGTATGTGTTATGTAGCTAAAGTGACAGTGACAATTTCGTACAAGTCCTTTCGTACAAACACTTTCGGGCGACATTGGCGCTGAAAAGTGTTTTGCAGTACGGAACTAGCACTATCAGTTAGAAAAATTACAAACACCAACTTTCTGAACGTATATTCTGCCCAAAATATTGACTTTCAGGTATAACCGCCTAAAGTTGCGAGGAGAGCGAGCGTAGCAACAGCAAAGAGTGGTGAACAATGCATTTTTTTGTGCGGCTGCAGTTTAACATTTAATTGATTAACTCATAAACTGATGTATTATTTAGCTACAATGACTGCGCCACATTTGTGAAGTCAAACATTTTGCGGCCGCTATATGCGGCCAGTAGAAAATTGTCACTTTCAGTTACAGTTGCAGTTACAATTGTAAACAACAACTTTCTAGATACTGGAAACATTGACTTTCAGATATAGCCGCCTAAAAATATGTTTATAAATTATACAGATTCTTTTCCTCTTTGAAACCAACTAAAACATATTTATTAACATAATGCCAACCCTGGAAGGGTGCAAAAGTCTATGACTATACTCATGGCATTTACTTTAAAAATACTATGTATGTTAAAAATAAAAAACGTCATATAATAACTATATTAAGTCATAATTAACTCATTTTAACCTCGGTATAAAACAAAACTTTAAATGACCAATTTTACTTACTAATTGCGAAATTGAAATTAAACGGCAAATAGGACATTCAATAGTTTTATTGAAACATATAATTAGCTTACGTTTCGAGACGCAAACTGTTCCCGTCCTCAGCGCTATAGAATTGACACAATTTCAAAAGACATAATTAATATTACTAATTAACATTTATCAGTCAGTTCTATAATAACACTTTTAAAAATATATATTAAGAATACAGAAAAAGGTTTAATTATATTTATTTAGTTTTATTTTATATTTTAGTTTAAATAATATTTGTTGAATTTTATTATTAAATATGAGTTAAGCTTTTACGTTTTCATAATATATTCTAATTTAAACATCAATATCTACTAACTAAATTTTTCGATGCCAACAAACATCTTAGAGCTGTGTTTTGCTGCTAATGGCATATATATGATGTCAAAATAGTATGCTAGCTAGCTTAAGTTATTTTAAAAAAATGTATTCATATATTTTCCATTTCGTTCATGTTATTTATTAATAGAATTCAATTTATTAATATACTAAAACAATTGATTAATATTGATAATATCATTTGTAAATATTTAATTGAGTACATCCTTATATGTAACACTAAATACAACAATATCTATTCAATATTGATTGAATTCCCGTGTTGTTAAATATGCATACTGAAAATTGCACGTGTTTTGAATTTGATGGATATTGCGAGTTTATGTCGCGTCAAGTTTATAGTATTTAAACATGTCGTGGTAGTTATAATCATCCCAGCGTGGATAAATAGATTATGGGCACGTGGTGCATAATTTTGAATAAAATTTAAATGAGATTTAATAAGTAAACAAATTACTACAAATTTACAATTAGGATGAGAGCTAAAATTACATTTAAATCTAATAACAATTGAGTTGCTTAAAAAACAATTATTATTTTCAATATTTGTTAGAATTGTTAATTGTTATGTTGAAAATAAAACATAACAATTAACTTTCTGAAAATCTGTTCTGTGTATAGATTATCCACGATTTTCACTTTTATAAATGTTTCATAATAATATATGTTATATTTTAAATCAAATTCTTAACAAAAATTTTAAATAATTTAATTTTGCTTCATTTCCGACTAATTTTAGTGGAAAGATTTCTGTCTTTTATCAACTTTCAACGATCTGCGAGCATAATGATAATTCTTATTATTTAATTTTTTATTCTTTATTTTTTAAGTAAGAAATGTATAGGAATTTACAAATAAAGAATAGCAAAACATATTTCTTCTATGTGATTTTTACAATGGCATTGCATTGAAAGCTCGTAGAGAGTATATTCCAAAGTTTCCTAATAGAATACATTTGTCGGACAATGTTTTTCTCGTTGATACGAAAGGTTTCGGCAGTATGGTATTGGTGAAAGCCGTAGCGGTGGTGCACCTGTTGACCATGGTATTAGTAGAAATGAAAATAATTGATAATTTCAGAAAATTTGATATTACAATGCAAAAAAATGCATTCTTTTCATTATCAATCAGTCCAGAACTAGCAACCAGACGACCAAGTCAAACGTCTGCATATTTTGGTTTTTGATTCATTATTTTCCAAAACACTTAAAAGATACAAATTTGTTACTTTTCTCCATATAAAGAAAGTATCGATGATCTTAATAACTATCGTCCTATATCAATACTGCCATCACTATCTAAAATACTAAAAAAGTTGCTTTTACAGATAATCAGTTTGGATTCCGAAAAGGGCACAGTACTATAATGGTAATTGATAAATTAGTCAATCTTATTTTAGATAATTTTGAAAATAGTTAATATATCATTGTTTCGTTTTTAGATTTGTAAAATTTTTTTGACTGTGTCCCGTTTGATGTATTAATTAAAAAGCTTCGTTTATACTACTTTTCAATAAAAAGCTGCAATTTGGTAGAATCATACTTACTAAATCGTTTCCAGTATGTTTTATATAACGGTAAATTTTTAAAAAAGAGACGTGTAGAACTAGGTACTCCATACTGGTCAGTACTTGGCCCGTTACTGTTTCTTATAGATATTGAGGTAAATCGTTACCTCAATTTATCGGTGAATTATTTGCAATATCATTTGCTGATGATATAACACCTTTTCGTAATCATCAATTATTTGAAACTGCTCTGAGTCAACTTAGATATATTATAAGCAAACCATTATTTGGTTTAATACTAACAGTCACAATTGTAACAAAAAAACATTAGTCGGTCCTCAACAATGTTCACCATGAACGTTGATACAATATTGACAAAGCACTAAAAGAGAATGATGAAACAAAATCTGTTGCGTTTTGAATCTGGAATGCCACATTCGCAATTCGATTACTTTTTGTGTAAACAATAAACAATGTCCGGTAGTTACAAGAGAGTAGTATTGCATGTGTCCCACACACATAAAAGTCCAGTAGATTTAGATCAAGAGATTGCATGACCAACATCATTTTGCCTCATAATAAATGTTCCTCTTACATTTATCCAGCAAATATTTCATCTAATTTTTGAGAAAATCTTCGTATAAACCAGGATTGTAACAAGGTGAAAAGATTTGAATTAACGGTAATTGTTTAATAAAAACCCACACCAAGTGTTATCTGAAAATCTTTCTTGGTAAGCTTCACTGCGTACGGATTTTCTAATAATCAGATATGCTCATTATGTAGTTTATAGTGACATCTCTCGAACACATGAACTAAGTTCACCGCTTTATAGTATTGAACTAATTTAAGATTTTCTTAATGTACTTCAAGAAGCCAAAGATAAAACTCAAATCATTGTGACGCGTGGTCTGATTGTAAGCGTTGAACTTTTTTTCACCCATATCATTATCAAATGATATGGGTAAATAATTTCACTATTTAACGTTTTCCAGACAATTATATTAGATACATATTTATAAACAGGCGGAGAGTCATCTAATGTTGACCCAATGGTCATCGAGAACAAAGTCAACTCTTTGTTTCTCTTCTACCAGTGTGACGTTGATGTAGACCGTCACTACGACGACTTCCAATTTCAAATTCACAAAGCTGTTAAAATGCTTTGGAAAATGATCGACAAGAAAGAATGCCTTTTGTCAAAAAATCTTAATTGATACTCACGACATGCAGCCATAGAAGTGAACAAAATTATTTTGACAATAAATGTCAAAAACTTGCATCAACGCTTATGGTCGGTGGCTATTTTGAGAACTTGTTAAAGTGATGTTCTTTTGGTTGATATTATTTTTTTACTCGTTTTGTTATAAATATTTGTTTTACTTAATTTTCGCTAAATAATGAGTGTTTTTCGATTATCTCGGAATTAAAACGAGATAGGAAAAAAAGTTATTTAGATGTTCTGTTTGAAATATAAAACAATGTATAGACGTCGAGAGGACAATTAAATATAAAAATTTAAAAACATTGTTGTTTTTGCGTTTCAAAAAAGAATAATCAAAAAAAAATTTTATTGTTTTAGATACTACTTCTATAAAATTTGCTCATTATTTTGAACGTATTTGATGAGTTTATAATTATAAGTTTATAAGTATTATTATTTTTTATCTAAAGATAATACCATAATTCTTTTATATTTATAGAGTCTATAATAGCCGATTCTAAAATAATACATAACAATATGCATTGTTAAAATACGATAATATATTAAGCAATAAATAACTTAAAATAATTATTAGTACTGACACGCGTTTATATAAAATTCACTTGGCAATATTATCGCCGTTTCAAAGACGCATTGCCTTCCACCTGCTAGTGTTAAGTAGTCTTTTTATAATTTGCATAATTAAATTATAATTTATTATAGGAATTTCAACATGCATGTAGGTAGGTGTCGACGTAATACATTAAACCAAAATAGTTATATTTTAATGAGTACTCATAGCGATTTGTTAATTATAATTAAATGCTATAAAGATTTTACTACAAAGTTGTATTATAATATTATTGCATAGATTATAGTTTTATAAATAAGAAATGCATTTGTAATAGGCAACATTTCAAATTTAATAGGTAATAAAATATCTTGTTTGGTGAAAATAATCCAACACAAATGAACAAAATTGAAAACTCCCTATTTACTCAAGTTCCATATCTACGGTTTGAAAATAATATGTTCTGCATACATTCGACTGAAATGAAAATACATTTCAAATATTTATAATTCTAATATAATATACGTTATTTGCAATTTTCATTTAAAAATCTTATAATAATATAATTGGTTCTAAGTCGGTTTTTAACTAATCAACTAAATAAGTAATGGCCGGATTGTTCCATAAAATGAACTGGTTAGTCAAATCACCTAGTCATTTATGATAAATTTTTAAAAAAAGTTTTTGGATAAAGATTGTGCATTAAAAAGTCATATTACATCAAAATTGGTATTTGCACTATGTCATTTACAAAATCATAAGCAAATAGCATAGTGGAACACCGCTTAAAGATAACGTGTTCTGGCCCGTTAAGCGTCAATTTATTTGCATAACCTATGTCAGCGGTAGCCAGACCGCAGATCCGAGGATGCATGCTGTTTTTATCACAGGTTTTTGCAGCTATTAGTACATTAAGTTGCGACAGTTTTGCATAACCTATGTCAGCGGTAGCCAGACCGCAGATCCGAGGATGCATGCTGTTTTTATCACAGGTTTTTGCAGCTATTAGTACATTAAGTTGCGACAGTTCAAATTTTTCCGTTATGAATTGGTTTATTTATTTTAATTTTTCTCAAACTGTTATGTGAGATCACATGTGACAAATTTTTTAAATTAGAAAAACAAACCCCATTCAAATAATTTGTTTCAAATTTTAAAAAAATAACAATCTTTGCTCCTAAATGATAAATGTGTTAAAACCAAATTCATTACAAGAAATTACATTTCTTTTAATCTCAAGTATTACACGAAAAAATTGATAAAAAATAAGTAAGTTATAACTAGAGCTAAGATTTATATGCGTTATGATTTTTACCAATATTATATGCATACCAATTTTGAATGTATATCTCTGTAAATCATTAAAAAGTAAAGCAAATGGCTTTTCATTTTGACTTATTTTGCTTATTTTTTGAGTTTTGTGCATATTTTAATTTTCATGCATAATTTAATGCTTATTTTTTTGACTATTTTGCCAATTTTGAGCATATTTGTTGCTTATTTTAAGCAATTTCCGATTTCATAAATGCTCTTCTAGTAGATTTGTTGGAG
Source organism: Tachinus sp. AB-2021 (assembly GCA_030264575.1). Classification (NCBI taxonomy): domain Eukaryota; kingdom Metazoa; phylum Arthropoda; class Insecta; order Coleoptera; family Staphylinidae; genus Tachinus; species Tachinus sp. AB-2021. The sequence continues at coordinate 5,352 of JARJEC010146176.1, read as the reverse complement.
ATTATCCACTACTTTAAATCATGCACGTTGAAAGAATTTTTCAAAATTAGAAAAAATGCTAAAAATGGTCCTTTTTTAATGAAAATTTTGGAAAAACATATTTTAATTAATTGTTTTAAAAATTATCAGTGTACCTTGATGAATGGTCACATACCTCAATACATGTGTGTATCACATGCCATTAAGACATTGGAAGGTGATGATTGCAATTCTACATTACAAATTGATTTAGTAATTGTAAAATCTCACAAGTCAGTGAAAAGACATAAATCGTTTCACGGCACGTTTCCTAATTTCAAATCTTGCATCTGCTAACTGCGGCAGATTTTAATGTAATTATGAGGTAAAACTTTCATCTAGATAGCGCTAAGTTCAATGCCAACCCCTAGGTGAATTTATAAAACATTTATTACAAAATAGAACAATGTCGTAGTAATTATTTAATAATTATAATATTCTATATATAACTACTTTACTATTCTGTTCTCGAAAAAAAACCGTCTCACTCGTACTGACGCGCTCTTCCAACAAACTTTCCATTCGGAAAGAATATACCAAATTCCAAACTTGTTACAGAATATACTATTTTATTGAAATTACGAAATGAGATTTTATGTATACATATTTAAATTGATACTTTAATCATAGCTATCCATAATTTAATCCTCATTCATAACGATTCGCCCGGTATATTTTTTATTTGCAAATTTGTATAAAAATTATAATATTTGCAAACTCCACATTTTATAAGAAAGATTATTAATAAGCTTGTAGATTTTGCATATTATAGTGTATTTTCAAAATAACTAGTAAACTAAAATACGACAAAAAAGTAATAGAATATTTTTTAAATCAAAAGTATATAATAAACATGCATACTATTTAGAATATATATATATATATATATTCTAAATAGTATGCATGTTGTTAATAAGATACCGTACGGTACGATAAGTAGACAATATTATAGCAAAGTTATATGGTATAGCAGACCTACAACCCGACGGGTAAAAAAAAAAATCAAAACATGTGATGTTAAGAAAGATTGCTCAGAATTGTAAGAAGCGACAAGATTACTTATAAAATGACGCTATAGCAAATAAATAAAACAATAGAAAACACAATAAAGAAGTAAAGACTAGAATATCTATTAAATATTTTGAAAAATTAACTGATGTGGCTTGCTAAAAGTAAAAATAACAATAAAACTACTATCTGCATATAAATCGTGATATAAGAACATAGTAGTTTTATTTTTAACCTTGTATTTTACATTATCACAACAACCGTCGATTTTATCAATTTTGTTAAAAGTAATATTCAGAGACAACCGGACAGCCGGAAAGAGAAAAATCTCGTGACATTGAAACCAAAAAGAATGCATGCACACCTATCAAATTATTTAAAAGAGCAACCGCGTAATTATGGTAATTTCTAATTTACGATAAACGAAAACGCAAAAAAATAATGGTTGGACACCGATGCTCGATGGTAAGTTTATGATACTGGAACGCAATCCTAAAATAATTCACATGATAGCAAATTAGAGAATTCAGGAATTTGTCGCAAGATATACAATAAAAATTAAATTTTCCCTTAACAAAATTTAATTAAATAAGTAGTTTCGGAGAAGCAGCATTCAAATAGATTATTTGTAATGTATTCCTTTATGCATTAAACATTTTAATTGGCAATCCTACTTGCTGGTTATACAAATATTTTTCATCATTTAGTAAAATAGTTGTTCTAAATAAAAAAGGAAAATAACAAAATAAATAAAAACACAGATTTAAACAAAAAATTTTGATAAGAATAAATATAAAATAAATTTTAAAAAATTTAAAAAAAAGCAAAAATATAAAAGAACTAAAAAAATAATTAAAAAATTAATTTATAAAAGAATTACAGAAAAATACTTTTACTACTAATTAATAAATTAATAAAGGAAAATAAAACATAATTAATAAACAAATTTTACATTACATACATACATACATACATACATACATAGATTAAAAAAAACAACAAAAATTAAACAAAAAATAAAAATAACAAAATAATAAAGAATTTAACCAAAAGTAAACAAGAAAAATAATAACATAAACAAAAGAATAAACAAAATAAAAAAACTAAACTAAAGAAATGTAAAAACAATAAAAAACAAATGAATGTATTTAACTAAGTAAAAAAATAACATTAAAAATAGTAAAAAATAAGAGAAAAATGGCAGAAAAATAAGAGATTTTCAAAATGAATGATTTAACAAAATTTAACAAAACAAACTAGTAAAGCAACACTAAACGCAAAACATATAATCAATAGAAAAATATATATTTTATAAGCTGAAATAAACCATATAATTGGAAAAATTGTCGAAAATTCAATAATGATGAGCAGCCCCTCCGGCAGCAAAATAATCTGTTGCTTTATTTAGATTATTAAAAAATAATAACATGTTTATTTAAAACTTGTATAAGCATTTATTTAAAACTATTTAGTATAAAAAAAAGTTAATAAAAATTTTAATGGTTTTTAAAAAGTTTTAAATGTTTGCAATTTAGACATAATAACCAATTCCAAAACTAAAACTTTATTCAATATAACGCAAATACATTCTCTTATCTTGACAATTTCTTTAATAAAACGCAATTGGTGGATGAAAGTTTATTCCATTTAAATTAGTATTAGTTATTATATTGAATACTTCTTAAATAATTTTATTTGGTTTTATTATTTATACTGGGAAATTAAATATTAATATTATTATAATAAGATTACATTGTTAAATATATTATATCACGTATCTTTTGTTAAACAAAGCCATAACAATAAATGTTTTAGTCACAAATTATAAAAAAATTAAGTTTCGTTTGATTAAAAAATGGCATAGTCGGCCATTTAAAACAATTGTAAGTGCGACTATACATAAGTAAAACTTTGATTACTAATGAAACGTATGAAAAATAACGCTTCCAAACGCCTAAAAAAATGCAATGTTTTTATTTTGAGATAATTGCGTTTTAGATGTAAAAAATAAATTAATTAAAAAAAAAAAATTTTAAATTCAAAAATTTTATAACAAATAAATTAATGTTCCACTAAGATATTGTGCCATTAATATAAATGTATCTTGGGATTATGTAAACATATTAAGATTGTTGTTTAATTATCCAAAAAGAAAATGTTTAATAAATATAACCTATAGGAAAAAATCAACAAACCTCTGGTGTTCAATTTTTAATTATTCAAATGGGAAAAACAAAACCCACGTGATTAATGTTATTTAGAATTGTCACTGTCATGGTGGCTTTTAAAATAACCTCAACAACATAAACATTACGTTTTAACACTTATAAACAATAATTTTGTTCAGTGCTCAGTACACATTTTTCATGTGTTTTGCAACATTTTGTAAGTGTTTATGAACATTTCTCAATATTTTCTATACATATTAGAACAAAATTTACCTAAAAAACGAATTGACGATTGAATAATTGGTTGAGTTTTGACGTAAGTAGTTTTCTTCAATATGCTCAATCCTCATTTTATGTCTTTAAGAGGAATACAATTTGTAATTACCCTAATATAATATTTTTTAAGATTTCTATCTCATATGTTAGCAAATTAAAATATTTATAAATTTGTTCAATCCAAAACAAAATAATCCGTTATGATTAAATCTGGATCCGGGCGGCCATAGAATATAAAAGAATTATCTTAATTTAACCTAGTGTATAAATTAAGGTTTTGAATTTTTCTTAATAAATATGATTAATTTGATGTAATAGGGTAAAACTCAACTGACCATCGACCTGGAGGTTTTCAGCAGTGTTTATGAAACTATGTGTATGTATACTTGATTTTTAGATTTTTATAAACCATAAGTTTAGTTTTTACCTATTTATGTGTCGATTCGGAAATATATAATCGGTACATTATTGATTTTATGCTTTATATATAATATGCGCCGTATTTGCCAAAATTATAGCAACAATAATATAGTTTGTTTTTAATAAAATTCTAACTTTCATTTCTTAAATCTTTTTTTTCGGATTCAATGATTGGAATTATATTTTGCAAATATATAATACAAATGTTACAATAAAAAAAATTTATTATACGAGGCATATCCAGAAAATGAATTCTATACAATCTACAAACCAAACCATGTAGGAGTTGTGTTGTCACATTCGCAATGTGGGGTCGGGTATTGTCGTGAATCAAAATAATATACTTGCGATATAATGTGAGCATTCCTTGGCGCTTATTCTCTGTATTGCATAACGCAGTTTCTAAAACTTCTCACATTAAATATTTGCAATGATTGATTTTATAAGTGGCGGGATTTTCAATCAGCGTCGCTATTCTAAACAAGCACTACAAAGCATACACAACACACAACAAGCTCAAAATGGAGTCTTCTTCTCCTTGACTCAGAGCAAATGCCGCGTATGCACGGAACCGCGATAACAACGCTGCCGCAGTAAGAAAAAATAACGGAACTTAATTTCTGGATAATAATAATAATATTTTTTTCACATAAAACAAAATATTACGTAAGATATACTTAATACAGGTCACGTGAAATAAGTCAAAGATACACAATTTAAAATACAAAATACATATTAAGGCGTTTTACAAAAATTAGAAAATTCATCAGTCGTGTAAGATTCACATAACATAATATATTTATATATTATACGTTTGAAATATTTAACGGCATTAATTTCTTTTAGGTAGCCTGTCAAACAATTATACAATTTAATGGCAGCTTATATTGGTGTCTTTTTGTTCATTTTTAGTTGTAGGTAATGGGTACAAATATGTTTAGGGTACCAATAAATATTGGACCTTATATCATGACTACCCTTTTTATTGTATAACTCAAAACTAATTTTATATTTAAAATTAAACAGTAATAGTTCGTAAATATACAAAATCACGACCGTTAAAATATTGATTGATTTAAATACATTTTGACAAGAATTTCTATACGGAATATTGAATATGGTTCGCATTGCAAGTTTTTGTAGTACAAATAGTTTACTTAAATGTAACTTACCTCCCCATATTGTTATACCAAACTTAAGTAAGGACTGAAATGATGAGTAATGCACCATTTTCAACGTCTCAATATCTAACATTTTTGATAAAACTCTTAATACATATATCTTCTTCCTGTAGCTCTACAACCCTACGTGGGTTTTGGCTTCGTACTCTTGACAGAGTGTAGGCGCCCCTCACATATGTTTGTGGTGTGCGATTATAGTTCTACACAAACATATGGGACCTACAATTTAACGTGGAGTCCGAAGCCAAAACCCACGTAGGGTTGTAGAGCTACAGGAAGAA
>JARJEC010146166.1:0-10183 GCA_030264575.1 Tachinus sp. AB-2021 | reverse complement strand
TCTTAATATGGATTATATTAAGCAATACAATACAATTTAATTTATTCCACGTACAACATTAAATAATAATACTAATACTAATAATATAGATTATAGTGAACGGTATTATTAACTGCTCGCCATTAGTCTAAAATTACATGGTGAAAGCGAAATTTGTTATCTCACGGCGGCAGTTCTCGCCAATAGATTTATGATGAAAAATCCCATCCGTCAACCCACGCAAAATTTATTTCTATATATGGGTCGATTTACTTCCACGGTTTCTACATTATTGTGCCAACAGATTTATTTATCACCATCACAAAATACAAATTGATCGATTATTACTAATCCTATTACAATAACGCATTTTGATAAGTTTATTGAAATTTCGATATTGTTAACATCCTGTAAAATAAAGCTATGACGATATTCACACAATTATGTAATGGACATTCTTGAAACTCAATAACTTCCTGGAAAATAGATTCGCTAATGAAGCGTGGCATGACGCACCATAAAAATTCCGGATAATAAATGACGTATCCGAATACAAATTTATATTTTTAGAAAAGTTCAAGCAAGTGCAAATGATTTCAAGTGCATGTCATTCATAATGAATGTATTTGTTGTTTATTTTTAGTAGCACTCCTTCGGTCATTGCCACCATAAAGGGTAATCTTCAATTAACTGCACAAACGCGAAACTGCAATAATAGCGCATACCATATTGACTGCATCCGAACGTAAACTATTATTTGGGCGAAGTCAATTAAAAGCCAAGAATTGCAATTTAAAGTTTCCCGGTGCATATTCAATAGTATTTATGTACAGTTTAAACATCTAATCCCTTTGATTTGAAATGGTTATGATATTCTATTTGTAGTTTCTTAATCATTATTTACTAATAAGTGTAACTAGACTGCATCTTATTAATAAAATTGTAATAATGTGGCATCCGATTCTGTTTTATTTTCTCATTATAGTTGATTGATGTGGAAATAAAGCGCTGTAATATTAAATCCGTTCTGAATCCCGGAGTTTATCTGTTTTTGTCTTATTTCATATATGAAATTTCGTGCTCTATCAAAACCACGCTTGAAACTTCTGACATACACTTTTCATCATTATAATTACATTATTTTCTTATGTGAATTAATATTAAGATTAAGTAATATCAAACTGGTCGCAAATATTTGCTCTTAGTTAACTAAACCAACTTTATAAGAAAAACAATAGTTTCCTCATCTTACCTGAAATAAGTGCACAACGATAATTTTTTTCATATATTCAGCACTAAAATGTAATTTAAATTTGTTGTATATTTCCTATATAGGAATGTTATTTGATGAAATGTAATAATAACAAGTATAGCATAAATATGAGAACATGATCAAATGTTATTTCAATCATTTCAAATACGGCTACAATTAATTTAACTTTGTAAATTCTAAAACTTAACAGCCAAATCATATAGTGGAAACCAACTGCATAAACCATTGTGCTGAAACATATCCAAAGTTTCAGGAGCAACGAAATGATGTTCAATAAACTAAAAGTCGTAGTGCATAACGTTTATACGTGAGTCATGATTTGAACTTATTCTAAAATTTATTGGATTGAATTTTCATTAGTAAAAACCAATTTATCGCACATAAATGTTTGCGATTTATTGATGTATTTGAAGCCAATAATGTGTAGTAAACTACTCTGAGAAATTCTACTGTTTATTTTAAAATGACACAAAATCTACGAAATTTAAAAGAATTTTTAAAAAATTGCAGAATTTTGTTTGATTGAATTAATTGGGCGTTGGGATTTTAGTAAATATCAAAAATCGTTTTCTCTGTTTTCTATATTACAATAGTATATTATATACAGAGTGTGCTGGAAAGTAATGAATAAATTCGGAAAAATATTTATTTTTTAATTTTTTAATCGCTTGGGCAATCGCTCAATTCCACTAAAATACCCTTACTTTATAGTTTTTCAAAATAAAAACCTTTAAAAAAAATCTACAGTACAGTAAGCCAAACAAAACTAACAAATCTGTCAATGATTTCCCTTAAATCCCATTTTTTGTAAATTTATGCATATTTTTAAACAATATTCTACTTAATGCAAAATTTTACATTTTTATATCATTTGATATGATTTGTTAACTTTTTTCTATTTTTTTTTTCAAATTTCAACATATTTTTATCTTGATATTTTAGGTCTTTTACCTTTTTCAATTTTTTTTTTTATTTTTTTCTTAGCTTTTTAGATATTTTTCAAAACTTTGTATAAATTTCTCGATATTTTGGATTTTTTTAATTTCGAATTCGAATTTCGAATTCATTACTAGTTTCGACTCCATTAGAGCCATCTACAGATAATACAAGTTATATAGCTTGTATCATCTCTATCATTACTAGAGAATTCTACAGATGAAACAGGTTATCTTCTCGTCTATTAAATAGCTTAGCTGAAGAAAAAATATTTTAAATTCCCCACCGACAGAGCGTATTTAAAAAATGTGAGCAACTGCCAATTTCTCATTTTCTATTACAAACAGAGGAACTAGTAGAAGTATTCTTTCATGTAGTAATATATTTCAGTTTTTATATTTTATTTTGATCTGGGGGTCGCTTTCTTTTGATTTTAATAAATCATGTTTTTACTAATATTTTGCGTTAATATTCTTGCTCCGTATAATTCGAGAATTCACAATTTAAAAGCTTGAACATATAACCTTTCTAAAAAAACTATTTCTTTTGATAATAACTAAAGAAACTTCAATATTTTGGTTAAAATCGCATTTGAATAAGTGCTTATTTTCGATCCGATAGATTCGAGCTGGAAAACCAAGTAACTTCTGGGTCTTACTATTTTTCTGTTATAAAAAAGGTTTTTGAAGTGAAAACTTTTATTTAATATAAATACTGTGAGGATGAAAAACCGAAAGACAAAATGTAAACAAACTGAGCGGAGCGGTATATATATAGGCATTAAGCATATGGGACGGGACGCGTGCATTCTCTGTATACATTGACTTGTGTACACGTAGAGCGTAGTGTAATGACTGGCAAGGTTCTTCGCAGACTCATCCTGTATACCTAATCATACTATTCCATTTCGGGGTAGGCAGTAACACTACCACTGTTCATCAACCCAAGTAGCCCAGTGGTCAGTGTGTTGACTGCTCCAGGGGTCTCGAGATCGAATCCAAGCAGTCAATACTTGGAGAGTCGACTTTTTCAGGTTAAAGAAAGTCGGATTGGGCACAAATACCTTCGGATAGGAATATAAACTATAGGTCGCGTGTACTGTCTGGATATTGCGTGCACGTTAAAGAACACAATAATTCAGGTATAAATTCCAGAATTAGTAGCAAAATTCGTAGATGTGGTTAACCTCTAGCGTCGGTGATTAGTTGAAAAGTGATGAAATAGACCGACGTTGAATAAATAAAACACTGTACCCTACTTTAGTTTTTGAAGTCATACTTATAAATTGAAGAACTCAGAACAAGAAGACCATTAGCAAACGTTCAAATTTTAAAGAATTGCAATTATTAAATTGAATTAAATCGTGAAAAATATTAGTAACAGGTGCGGCAACATGATTGTCCTAATTTCATACGTTCATTTCTTGGTCACTGGAAAGGTAGAAAAATGTGGTCCCTTCGAATGTGTCTCTGACAATTTTTGTTAGCTACATGGCTTGATATTAATCGAAATTTTGCAAAAATCTTTGCAAATATATCTTTATATTAATTATTAGGTTCTAAAGCAATCCCACTGAATCTCTATCCATCACTCTATAATGCAAAAGTCTGAGTGTGCCTGTCGCAGACATAGACTATGGAACAATTTTGACGTGTAGGGTAAATATTTTTTAAGAAAATGGCATAACTGCAGCAATGCAGAGCCTAGGCTAACGAGGCCACGGTCAAAGGCCCGCTTATACAAGAGGCCCTGTCGCCTTTTATAGCCATATCAATATTAAAAATAGGTTAAAACAATGTAATCCTTTCTTCTTTATGAAATTCTATAACCGTTTTTGTAAAGCTTTTGGAAATTATGTGTAATTTTAATAAAATGTTGAAAAAGCAATGAAATTGCAAAAAAATTTAATTATCTATTCTACTAACACTAATTTGGTTATGATATGTATTTTGAAGAAAAGAAATTAAGAAAAATTACGCATATTTTGTGATATGTATGTAAAATTTTGAAATTAACAAAAAGCTGATATTGGATAAAATTTTAAATTTAAAAAAGAAGGTAGGAAACTGTCGCGAGACACCTGGTAGATAAAAAACATCAAAATCCATTTTTCATAAAAAGCTGTGCATTTTGATGCTCCTTATTGTCAATGTCACTCATGATATTATTTGCCACTGTCACTAATGTAGATAGTGTTTTATGTGCAAACGTCATGCTGGGCTTGCATAATTACGAAAGTGAAAATGGCAACTGGTGAAGATGATTCACATCAAAAAAATGTTATACAATGTATCAGCTATTTCAGCTTTTTAATTGTAAACAAAGAAATTAAAATAAACACGGAAATGCGCATAAGGTAACCTGTTCACCCGCCCGACAATTTTAGTTCAAAAACATTTAAACAAAAATAGCCGAATGAGCGAGGTTCTTAAAATGGATACTACTGATCCGATAATTTATATCATTTTTTAAATTATTGGTTCAATAATTTTGATCATTTTTAAGATACCGACCCTGTAGTTTTGAATATAGTTCCGTCCACCCGCCCAACTATTTTAATTCAAAATGTTTGTACTAACAGTCGTGCGGGTGGGTGGGTTACTAAAATTGATACTAAAGGTTCAAAAATTGAATACATTTTTAAAACCAATTTTTTAAAAAACTTTTATCGTTTTTCTCAATTACCGAATGACCCGGTACTTTTAAATATGGTGACCCCCCACCAGACAACAAATTTAAACAATAAAAAAAAATTGGTAAATCTGAATTACTGACATAAAGACCTTTTAAATGAGGTATCACAAAAAATTTAAATTTTTGAAAGTGCTCGTTGTGGGAGAGAGCGAATGTAACACACATGTCAACTGTACGTCAAAAGATGACCCCCTAGAAATACCAATTGACGTGTTCCGGGATTTTTTGTTTTGTCCTGATTTCCAAGATATCCAGACTGGATACTTTAAAAAAAAACACGATGATATATGTTTGTTTTGTGTATTGGAGTATACATTGAACGCGTAAAAAAATTAATAAAAAAGAACAGATTATGTTAATATTTATTGAAAGAAAAAGTGGCTTATAGCCTCATTACCCAAAATTTTCAATTTCTTAATTGCAATCCACACTTCCTTCGTATCTGCAGTACGTATACATCTAATCAACAATAAGAATTCTTTAAACTTTTAATTTTTCTTTTTCGCACATCAACCAAATCTCGCATGGTTTCACATTGCTTTATAATCCTGATACTTTTGTCATGGAAACAAGTAGTATTATTTGTATTAAATAGTTTACTCATGGCTGAAGAACCTCGAGGTCGATGACGAGCCTTGAGGTCCTGTGTATTGAGAATTGAGAAATTTACTTCCGATATCGAAATTATCGGCATTATTTCTTCTCTAATGAGAAATTACACGGCGGCACCCATCCACATTCTGACCATGAACAATGTTTTTTAATTCGGAGGTTTCAAACAAATAAATTTACTGAAGCTGTAAATGTAGTTTGTTAATTTACTTAAATGATGACCCAATATTGGTCGAATACAAAAATAAAAGAAAATCTATTTTAAACTTCAAAAATATGTAAATTGTAATTGTTTTAAATTGTAAAATAAATAATAAACTTTGACGTTGCATTCGAAAAAAATTGGAAAAGTCTACGAAAATAAATGTATAAATTTCTAAAGAACGCATTCATGACAATTCTTTCGTGATCAGCGATCTTTTTAATCAAGTTTTTCTTTCACTGGTTATTATTTTAAAAAGCACGAATAGCAATAAAGTACGCAGAATGCATTCGTGCCTAGTTTGATTACTTACTTAAAACTGAGCTGTCATCCTTCATTCAACAACTAACGCCATTCAGTACTGTGCATTTTTTCTGCATTCCTCATAGATACTGGTATTCACAATTATGTAATAATCTAAATTATTTATACGTCACCAATTATTTTGATTCGGAATGAGGCTATAAAACCAAAGTAAAACGCACGGTGCGCAATTTTTAGGAATTAATGTTCTCAAAACTAGAAATTATGCGTGATATATGATAACTAACCAACTTTCCAACCAAAGCTGGACGAATCTTTCCGTTTGTATAAGTATACTGTTAGCAATTAATTAACTGCAATAATTCCTTCACGCTTGTTATTTGCAAAAAAATCGTTAGCGATTGTTGCAGTCGGATTTAATAGTCTGAAATTTATTGCATTTTTAATTGTGATTGCGGCTATGCGTCAGCATTTGCTTTGAAAATTAAATAGAATGATTTATACATAAGAATTATCAATTAAAATAGTCATTGTGCATCTCCATGTTTTCGAAAGATAACTGTGGTATGCTTGTTATTGAGACATTAATATTACATTAATCATGTTTTATGGATAATATCTTACAAATTAATTCAGTACAGTACAGATTAATTATTTATATAATAATTATAATCAATGTAATAATAGTAAACTTATTTCCATTCCTTTCTTAAAAACATAATTCATTTTATTATTACAACTATATAAAATATTTCTTATAAAATAGTAGATTTAAAATTAATAACCTATGATTAAATTAAATTGTTGCATACAATTCGGGATTTATAAGATTTTAAAACTATGCACAAGAGCAAACTAAAAGCAACAAAATCTGTTAAGAAGCAAATATGCAGAATATCTAATGCGAAACTAATTAAACTCTGATGTTTATCGCCGAATAGTTTCTAAATACGCAAATGATTTAAAGTGCAATATCGTGTGCATGGAAATTTGTAACAGATCACATTGAAAATGCTATTAAATTAATTTCAGGTAATGAGAATATTGATTATAATTATATATATAAATCAAATAATTAGCATAGTATGCCAATAACACGACGATGATAATTTTCATGGATTTAGATTTAAATAAATCTGAAAATAAACTTGCAAATTATTATTACTGCAAATTATTCGAACAATGTTAAATATTAAGTAACCTGAATGTGAAATGTTGAGACGGCAAATACAACAAATGTACAATACCTTTGTAAGAAATAGAAAATTTTTCTGAAATATGATATATGGTGGAACTGAGAATAATAAGATTGATATTAAAAAAGAATGTTATTCAACAGATAAAAAATGGCGTGTTAGGTAATATAGAGTATATCTCAGATAAAATTTTTAAAAAATCACAAAATACTTTTTATAATAATAATAATTTTTATCTTGACTTTTGATATGTGTTACCCTCTCTCTCCTATCAAATAAGTACCTTTCAAAATTTTTAAATGATTGCCCACTTTGCAAACACCTCATTTAAAAGGTTTTTATTTATATCAGTAATTCAGGCGACACTATACATTTTTGAAAAAAATGAAAAATTTAAATAAAACGGTAGCTGAGTCATTGACAAAAACATCTTTCATCACTCTGACTATTTCAAAAAAATGTAAAATAGTGCTTTTAAAAACACATTTTAGATATATCAAAAATATCAGAAAGATGTGTCCGGAACTACCCTAAAGGTTTGGCAAAAGGGACGGGGTACAACACCTCCATAAGTCCAATTTTTACTCGTTTCATCGCGATTTAAGATTACTATCATTTTGTACGTTATATATGTGATCAGGGTTTGTAATAGACTTAGTATGTTGCACACTCTAAATATATTTTTGTAAAAATAATGCAAGTCAAAATTATAGTGCATGTAACGTAGATGCTCTTGTTTTAATATTGTTCATAAGCAAACAATAGATTATGTGTTTCACGTTAAGTGCTTCAAGTAACACCCCTTGTTAATTCCATCTCACAAAATGATTTATGCAGCAATTATTCACCACTTAATACCCATAAAATATTGATCATCTAAGAAATAATTACATTCTAAGATAAATTTATACCATTATCCGAAGTGATAGTGTTAATTTATTAGTGCTGAGCATTAGTAGGTCTGTGCAAGTCGGTGACCTGATTTGAATTAGGGCGTTGTAACGAGACTACAACAGTGGTCAGAGTGCGCCGCGACGGAGTAAATCGATTTCCGATACTACGAGAGCGAGAAGGAGTATAGTGATGTTGAGGGAGAATGACCAGACGTAAAGCCCGCCATAGTACTGAGCATGCGGAATAGCTTGCTGGGACCGATTTTGGCGCGCAAATTCTACATTAGAATGTACCTAGGTCGGAGCGTCTGGCAGCGACTGTCTGGGATTCTGGGGAGCAATCACACCGACCCGTTCTCGCAAACCCTTTTGTGCGAAAAGAAGCGGCGGGTTTTTCACGAGTTCTGTTACCATTCAATTTGCCAGACGGATTTTACCAAGGACAGCCGATCAACTCATATTTCATACGTCCGTCCATTCAATTAAAATCATTTTACTTTATATAATATATACCGTTCATTTTATTTTATTAATATGAATTATTTCTCAAAAAAGTATTTTAATAAAATTCTTCTTCTATCGAGACTTTCGGAAAATATTAAATTTGTAAACAAACTATCTAGAAACTTTGAATTTAATATGGTTATGAGTTGGTAAAAAGTTGTTTTAAGCATATTAAGAAAATGCATGAGAAAAATGGGAATATGCAAGTTGAACGCAAAAAATAATCTTATGAAAGGAAGCTGCTGGGAATATAGATTTTATACAGCCAACCTGTTTAGTAAGTATGCTATAGTAAAAGTAACACCTGAATATTGGCTAAGGTCATGGCCCATTCATGCATTGAAAAAAAGCCCTTTGATATTAAAGCTAAGCCATTCAAAACAATCCATCCAGACATATTTAACACATAAATAGTAAGTCTTTAGTTTCTTGAATTATTTTATCAATTGCATTATATATGGTATAATGGTTTATTTAAAAACTGCCATATGCATGTGCAGAAGTAATTTGCTGGCAAAATTGAATTCTCGTCGCGCTAGACATGCGTTATGTGAGTTCACATTTCCCTTTAGAAAGTTTTCTTTGTCTGCTTGTATGTAAATTTTGCAAGGAACACGAAACACCATCAGTATTCCTCTGACACTAAGGTTATCTATTTACCAGCGCAACTTTTAATATCGCGCCACGATCCAGTTACTTTCACTCATTTCAAATTAATGCAAACAAAAGCAAATTGCTTTTCTTGTGATTATCCTTGATACTCGTTGTGTAATTGTAAATAATAACAAGTTTGTATAACTTGTAAGCGAATTATTTAAAACGAAGCATAGAGCCATAACCTATCCCAATTGAATAATGCTGTCCCGCCAATACAAAACCCCGCATGTGTGCGTACCCGTGCAGCCGTACAGTGAACGCAAGTATGTAATGAATCGATCGAGCATGGGTTGGTTGGTAGAATACTAGAATGGGAGTCGTATGTACTTGTAATAAGGTTCATTACGTTAGTCTTCACTTGAATGTGCGTTAGATTTTCTTGTAAATTACAATCAAGGACGCGTGTAGTATAAACAAGTTCAATCCATTCATTCATTCATTCATTAACTGCTATCTTAAACAGCTTAAGGTTATTTGATGATAATTATAGGATGAAGCTATTTACTGTAGTTGGATATATTATATTGCTCGGATACATTTATTAGCTTTACGATTCTTAGAAGTTTTTGAAAAGTCAACAGATTATGATTTCCGTTCTCACAATGCGTCAATCTAATGTTCGTATTGAAAATTTCATATCAATATTGTGAAATAACATTTCTGCGTGTGAGTCACGATGGATTATTTAGAGTAAACACAAACACATACTTACGTCGAACGTGGGAAACGTACTGTGTGTGCGGATTTGAACTTACCTGAAACAAAAATAAATTTACGAATGTAATGAATTATATTTAAATTAATTAATTAAATTTATTGCAAAATATTATTATGATAATCATTGTTTATGTAGAATTATACACGATTAAGTGATTACGTGCCAGTTGACACGTTATATTTTTTTACAAATAAATTGATAGAAAAAACCTATTCTGTTAAGCAAGAGCGTATGCCTATTTCGTACGATACCAAA
>JARJEC010146138.1:0-22228 GCA_030264575.1 Tachinus sp. AB-2021 | reverse complement strand
ATAATATAATATAATAATTTGATGGGATTATTATTCAAGTTATTTAAAATAAAATGATTCTTTAAACTAAAATTAAAAATCTAATATTTTTTTAATTTAAAAAAATAAATAATAAAAAATCTTTTTCAATAAAATTGTTATCTGCAAAGTCTGGTATTTATAGGAATGATATTTATGCTTTTTAGAATCTTACCCACAATAATATTAGTTTCGACTGAAATTTTACGAATGAACAAATTTGAATCTTCTCCTATAATTGAACACGCCATTATTTCCTTCGACATTTAAATACATCGCGACACGCGACTGAAATGTATCCGTCGGTCCCCTCCTTCGGCCGAGTAGAGCCGAACGTTTGTCCTATGTACGGAAATATCGTGAATAAACGGTATGTCAACAACATATTCAATTAATATTTGCAGAATTTTAACATAATTTTTTAAATAAATACCAAACCCGTACAGACAGACGACGATCAACATGGATATTTCCGTTGAAATCTTGATTTTGAAATTTCGAGGTGGGACCTATACTTTTCCTTTAGGACGGAAAAGTAAAAACTGTTTTAAACAATAAAAAACAGATTTTTGTTTAAAACATGTTTTTTGCCAACCCTGATATTATTACACAAATGTTATCATGTACAAAAATTGCAATTAATTCAAATATACAGTCCCGGACGACAGAACAGTTGACAACCCTGCTGTGTACTTACAAGGATTTAGATCAAGTATTAATAAAAGATTGAAATTTGGCTAAATTTTCCACAAATTTTTTCCGTAAACATACGTATTATGTAAAATACCGAATTACCGCATTATTTTTAATACAAATAAACCAAACCCATTGTTTTTTATATATTCTATTGCTATTACATTCAAGTAAGTATTGAATGCAGCATCTGTGCTAAAATATTGTAATAATTTAACAGTATCAATAAATAAAAAAGATAAGTCAAGGACAACATATAAAATTATCGCGTGGAATGTATTTTCATTATAGTTATTACATTTTCGTAGTTATGTAATGTAACGACTATCAAAACTGAGGCAATTTCAATATTTTCCATGTGATTTAACACAATTATATGTTGAGTAATCCACGGAAATTATGATCATATTTTAGGTGCGTCTCACAATCACAATGCAAGTCCTACTGATATTCTTTATTATGCGTTTGTTAGAAGAATGATAAAATACGTATTTAAATATGTTCTCGGAGGCGCACAAGCTTTTATCGTCGCACTTTCATGTTCTAGTATTATTTTGTAGAGAGTTTATAAATATTGGCAACAGCTCAACATGCACTCTATATATTATCGTAAATTTATTTATACTCTTATGCGATGATTTTTAATAGTTAACATGTACTCTTAATGAATTATACAAAACTTCTTGTAATTTAAGATAATAATGCGAAAATATTAGAATGTTTATTATGTAAAATGATATTTCAGATCATACTTTGCTCAAGTTGACACAATATTTTATCTTTTATAGTATGTATAACCTAATAAATAATTATTAAAATAAACAAAAAATGCTACTATATACAAACATTTCTAGATTTTCCTTGCATTTTAATTAATCGTTTCTCTGAAGCACGTACCGATAATGGCAGGAAAGAGTAAACGTGCCTATTTAGCTGCGAAGAAAACAACGGATTGGATAATAATGCTTTCTCATACAAACTACCTAACAAATCTTGCACTTTTTTTTAATGCAAACAAGATTTTCACTTCATTGGAAGCTCTTTGTCTAGAAAGTAAAAATTGATTTCGCCATCTAAAACTTTAGAATAATAATTATAAATGATAAATTAGAAAGTACTTATTAAGAGAAAATAAATTTAAATATATTATTCATTTTAATAAACCAATTAACATGACACGGATCATAAAACAACCAAAGAATTGTACGCTTCATTAGGTTTCTTCTGATTTTTATAACTTGCATCGAAGGATACAACATTTTATATTCTTAAAATACGACATTACTTTCACTCAAATAATAAAGAAAATTGCGAAGACATCAATTTAATCACTGTAATAGATCGTAAAACGTTTTGAATATTTATATACTGTTGAACCATTTGCGTATGTTGCTGTACTATTTTATTATTTCCCATAAAACATATTTAACCGATTCTTATTTACAACATTTTATTGAATTATTGTTATAACTCGATATTGATATTTACTCTGTAGTACTTCAATATTTAGTTGAGCAAATATTTCACACTGCCTGATTGTACATTTAAAATGTAGCAAATTTGGTTTGCCCAATAATCTTGTTCTTGATTTTAGCATAACTTTTAACCTATCACACGTTGTTTGCCGTTCGAATTTTTGTTTTTGTATTATTATAAAAGAGTTTCTGAGTGTAATTGTACTCCTGTAATTTAATCTTTTTGATTCCAAATTGGCGTTGTCGTATTGGTTGCCTGTATATTATATTGATTCTCTAGATAGTTAATACAGTATCCTTTATCGTTGACAAGAAGGGCCGCAACCACTTTGTCTTAAAAACTGCTACTTTTTTGTCAGCTGTTAAAGCTTCTTGCATGTTTGTATCATGACGCTTTATATTGACCTAACCTAACCGATTTTAGTAACTGTACGTAACAATAACGTTTAATAAAATTTATGTGTTCAAACAATACATAATCCACTGCTACATTACGTTTTGAAAAATAATAGCAAGACTATATATATATATATATATATATATATATATATATAAATAACATGGTTTTTCATTATTTTTAATTATCGAAACACAAAAAATTAAACAAAACTTTACAGCACACATAAATACAACTGAACAGTGAACACCAGGAAAACAAAAAAATTCCAACAAGCGTCAATTTTGATATCCCCACCAACAAGCACCTTTTTTTTTGAGATGACACACTTTAAGAAATCTCATTTAAAAATGTTTTTATGTCAGTAATTCAGCTGTACTATTTTTTTTAATGTTCAAATATGCAGTCTGAAATAATTATTATTCAAAATAATGTAAAATAGGTTATTAATTGTTATGAAAACATAGTAAATTGTGTTATTTCATAAGAATGGATTATCACATAGTAACGGTAACTTCAATTAATTACATTAATTGTTAGTTGGCTAAGTAAGTTAAAAGGTAATGTTGTTGCTAAAAATTGTAATAAGTGAATCTGTAGAAGATTATAATAAGTGAACAATAAATTAATCTCATGGTCTTATTGTATATAAATAACAGTGATTTAACTAAGAATCATACATGATATAATATGTATACATATTAACTTTGTTCTTTTTGTGTTACAGAAAGTTTCAATTAACCCTGGTTCGATTCCTGATTCTACACTCGAAGTGTCCATTATCGGAGGTTATGAGATTACGATTTACCAACAAAGTTTTCATTTACTCAAAGCCTTTACTCTACTTCGAGTGGATGGAGCCAAAAAATTAGTAATCAAAAAGCATGCATTTGATAATCTCAATTCCACATCAGTAGAACTTCAAATTTTAGGTTGCAAGAGGTTCATTATTGAAAATCATGCCTTTAAAAATATGCACGTAAGTAATTAGTGTAATCTCATAAGTACTACCTTTAGTAATAATGGTTGGTTTACCTTTAAATAGAATCTCATTTGTTGGAAAAGCATATAACAAAATATACTTGGCGTTAAGTATTATTAACGATTGGGGCTTTCCAACAAAATTCGCTTCAGTAATATTTCTTATGCTTTTACAATTTTTTATATCGGGGTATTAACTTTACTATACAAGCAAATACGCACTTATGATAGAGTAGAGGAATTAAAATCCACTTATCTGGTGGTTATTTCTGTGGGGGCAAATAAAGATTAATTTTTATTTGCAACTATTTTACATGAATTATATTTGCATCATGAAAAAACTTCTAACTTTAACCGAGATTGCAATAAATTGGACTAAACATTTTACTATAACGTTGTTACAGGATTATTTCTCATAAAATATTAACTTACCCTTAACTCTCAAAAACATCACGAACGTCTATCGGCAAAATAATAAATAAAATAATTTCTTCATGTGTGCAATATTGAATTTGAGCCAACTCCAAATAGATAAACATTATAAAATTCCTACAATTTTTTGGCGGAAGATTTAAAGATCCCTACTCTTTGATATCCTGTAGAAAGCGGGATGCTATTTTTTTCTACAAAATGCTATCCTTCAGTTAAGTCACAGTTAGTTTGATTTGGTGTAAAGGTCAACCTCTAATTTTAACAAAATTGTAATTGAAGATGAAATGAAATATATATATATATATATATATATATATATATATATATTATAATTTTAACGTAATAACGTTCATCATCAAGGATATTTAATCCTAAATATATAAATATTTCTACAAAAAGCAACGTTCCGCACGATCAGAACTTGGATGGTTCGCCGAGTGGCCATCGACCGTTATCACTCTCAATTGGGAAACAATTAATGACGCTCTACCTCTAGTTATCACAGCAAGATTTCCAATTCTTGAAAATCGCAAGATCATATTGCCGGAACGCATGCGGTTTAAAAAAACACAATTTTATAGTTTGCATTTAATAAAAATTATATCGTGTTTAAAAAAATAATAATAAATAATAATTCCTGTCAATTATTTTTTTGAAGTACAACTTAGTTGGGGGGGGGGGGCGATTTTTCAATGCCAGATGTCACATGATTACGTCATGACCGTCATCTCTATTCCACGCATCCATTTTACATCTCTCTCTCTTTCGCGTCTCTGACAATTTAAACAAATCGAATTTGACAAATTAATTAATAATATTTGTACGTGTCAGATACATAACCCCATATGAATGAATAGAAATCGGATTAATTAATTTAGTTTGATACACATTTAACATATTGTGATGTTGGGGCAATTTTTTATTATTTTTTTCTAATGGTCATTATATTGTAGAAATTCATAAGATTTTCATTTTTTTAATGCATTTTTATAGAATTTTCACTAGTACTATATTAAGTGCATTGAAAATTATCTAAAAGTTTGCCTGAAAAATAGGGTTGCCCAGAAACTGCATGAATGCACTTTGACAATCAAATTACAATTAAAATGAATGAATGAGGTTTCTTAAAGACAACCATATTTTGAATGCAAACTTTTTTAGATAAATTTAATTCCACGAAATATATTTAGCAGACTATTTGCTGAGCAATTAAATTTGTTATAAATATCCGATACTGGCAGATATTAATTAATCTGAATTGTGTAGATTGATGGGGTTAAGCACCTGACACTGACATTTATTAATTAATTTGTCAAGTTCAATTTATTCGTTACTTAGCGCCAATGCACTTATCGCTGTAATTCTTGCACAAGTGCAATTTTCAGTGTAAATGAAATCTGTTTTGACAACAATTTAAAGTGGCTCCATATGATTGGTTTATAATTAGAAAAGTTAAAGAAGTTATTTTAAATGTTTATAAAGCAGATATCACGACCAAAAATCCTAGATGATCAGAAACTATCATTGCAACACTGTCACTATGGTTGTGTTCCAGCTGTACAAGTGAACAACGCGTGTATTTGTTTATTACGACTGCAGGATGGTTTTGAATTTACTGTAGTAGTTTTATATTCTTATGGATGCGGCCGCATTCGGTCTCGGATTTGGTTCCGGCAACAGTTAAAAAAAATTCAAGTAAACTTAAAATAAATTTTAATTTGCTAACAATTGACTTTGAAATTAATTTAGAATATTGTCTTTTTTATAGATCGACATAATTCAGAAAGCGATTGGTAATTAAAATCAGAATCACGGACAAAGAAGCAAAGCAGGTTTTTCATTATCGAACATTACCATATAAGAAATATAATTATAAATAATATTCATACTAAAAATACAAATCAGCGTATATTTTATATGTGGTATGGTTTATAATTATTCTGAAATGCACCACGTGCATTATAAAAATGAGGCCAAACATTAATAAATATCGCACGAATATCCTGTTAAATTATTTGTATATAAATTAAGCGGCGCCTTCAATATACCGCAGGTACTCATTCCAAATACGGTACTATTCAAGCGGATAATTGTAGAATTGCCAATAAAGGATAACAAGTAATTTCCTTTATGTTCTATAGTTAGCCAAAAATAAGATAATTTTATTAATATCTATGGAGCCAAAGTAACTAAGATTCGTCACTCATTGAACAAATGTAATTAACACTAATTGTGTACGGTCGTAATCGTAATTGTAATTTTCAGACTCCAATTAGGGCCGAAATATCACGCTGCAATTTTGTCACTATACAAAATTCAGCATTCAGCAGATTACAGGAAGCAAAATTTCAATATGTGGAAAAACTGGAATTGGGAGAAGGAGCATTCACCTTCGAGAATCAAGGAGACATCGGGAGACATGGACCTGTGACGAATGTAAGTGTTATTGCCGGAATTTATTATTATTAACTATTCGATTGAATTTAACAAATAAATATTTGCAGCTGTCTTTCCATAATGTAACAATTCCAACGATACCACGCGCAACATTTACTTCAGCATTGGCCGAAATTAATATACACAGTTCAGAAATACACGAAATTCAGTCAGAAGCGTTTAAAGCTGGCCAAATAAATGCAATACTCATCAATACTTCGACAGTACATCGTTTACACTCGGGAGCTTTAAGTGGCCAAACATTAATTTATTGTTTTGTTCTGTCAAAATCTACCATTCATATTGTTGATAATCACGCTATAATGGCGGCAATCACCAATCTTACTGTTGAGTTTTCTTTGTAAGTATATTTCATATACATCAGGGATTTGAAATAAACATAATTAATTATTTTTTTAGCATAACAGAAATAAAATCTGCCGCCGTAAATAGCACCATAGCAAATATCGT
Source organism: Tachinus sp. AB-2021 (assembly GCA_030264575.1). Classification (NCBI taxonomy): domain Eukaryota; kingdom Metazoa; phylum Arthropoda; class Insecta; order Coleoptera; family Staphylinidae; genus Tachinus; species Tachinus sp. AB-2021. The sequence goes on along the minus strand of JARJEC010146138.1, from coordinate 15,325 downwards.
TGTATCAGATAATAGAATTAAAATGATTCATTCTCACGGCCTTATATTTAATCATTGGAACAAAGTCATTATGGACAACAACATAATATATCATCTTGGACCCAATTTCATGGAAGTTCCATTCAATGAAGAAATTCTCGAATTTTCATTCAGTAATAACGAAATTTACAATTCCGATAAAGGTGCATTTAATGCTTTACCAGAACTTTATCGTCGTCTTGTTAACTTTAAATTCAACAGCAATTTTTATAATCAAACATGCCGTTGTAATATATCTGACTGGTTATCTGGTTTAATGAATGGATCCGATTCTCATTTTATGGTTGCATCCAGTTTCTGCACGGTGGACGCTCTACTATCTAGTTGTTTTGAGATTGCACAAGGATTGATAAATATGAAAAATTTTACGGAATTGGTGTGCGGCCCTGGGAATTACATTAAATGCGAGCCTTATAATGGCGAAGTGAAAACGTTGGATCCAACAAGCACTATGTTGCTTGATCAAGAAGATAACAATAGCCATTTAGCTTTAGTTATTACTTTGACGGCTATATTTTTAATAGCTATTATGGCAACGATTGTGATATCACTAATTAGATTTGGATTGTGTTTGAGGAATCAAGGATACTGTATGAGATTTCAATACAATGAAAATCAAGTTAGCAATGACGATGAAGGAGCAATGGTTTCTGAGGAAACCAGTGAAAAAATTGATTTACCACCTGAATTAACGTTGGAAGTTTTACATGAACTAAGATTAAAATTAGATAATCCGTTGACCAGATCTGAAGCTCATGAGGCTATTGAAAGATTGTATGAAATCTTTGTAGTTGGTGATGAAAGTTATACAAACAACAATAGACAAAATGAGGATGCTCATCTTTATGAAGAACTAGGAAACATGCAAAGTGGCAATTTGGAAAACAAAACCATAGATGGTATTAGTAATTATCTAAAATTAATGGAAGATAAATTATCCATTCCTTTGATAGATGAAGATGAATATAAACCGCCATTAGTTAATGAATACTCAGAACCTAACGACACAGTCGCCGTCCATTTGTATTCAGAACCCAAAACTAAATCCGAAGATAATCCAAGTAAAACTGCTTCGATTAAATCACATACATCCAATAGTAGTAAAATGGCCTTTAGGCCACTTCCAGAAAAACCAAAAGATGAAGCAGGACCTTCATCTAAATATTAGTTACTACTAGAACATTTCAATATGTATAGGCTGATCTCTTTGTATTCCCAGATAAGCGCTTCTATAATTCATTATACAATTATTTTTGTTAGTAGGTAATAAATATAGAATTTTAACAATATTTTATATGTGGTAAATATTTTTTTTTATAAATTATTAATGTGTAGAATGCAAGTACTTTTATAAAAGACACTTGCCGAAACTGTGATAATGACTAGATTGTACATAAATAACCAATAATATAGGAGCATGCTGCCATTCAAAGAAATTTAATTGCTGGCGAATTTACTCAGCAAATTATGGAAATTATTAATTGAATTATTAATTTTAAGGAGTCATGTTTTGTATATACTTTTTGTAATTTCATGTGTTATATGTAATATGTATATATGTAATATTTTTTAGTAAAATCCGATTTTAATATTACGTGTTTGTTATTTACAATCTTTAAATGTATATTTTCAGAATTGCCGGGTGGCATATCCAGTACGGTCGAATTTTTGCAAAAAATAATGGTCAGCACTTGGATGGCTGACTGCAAGGTCTCCGCCTAATGGCTCCATTCGCCAAACTCGACAAATATTTAAATGAATTGAACGAAATTATAGATATGCACATTAAGTCACATTCTCAATTGATAATATTATATTTATTCAAAAATTTACACACATACAATAACAAATATTATAAGCTTGGCCGAATTCATTTAATCTAAAAAAATAAAACGAACGTTATTTTATGAAAATGAATTAAATAAAAGAAAAATATAATTTCATTTGATATTGAAAAAAACCTATCCATTGATTTTTTCGACAATTATGGACTAGATTTTTTATGTATATAAATACATTGTCAACAATTTACACAAATGGCGAATGTTTCAAGGATAAAAGGACTATTCTCTTTCTTCAGCGCTAAAAAGAACGACCCATTTTAAGGGAAAGTAAAATTAGATATATTTCAGAACGAATAAATAAATTTTATTTCATTGATATTTTATATTTTTAATTAATTATTATACATGAAGTTTATAGCAAGGTGTGAAGTTTGTCTCCCGGTCCACTGTGTGAACAAGATGCTGTAAAAGCTGGCATCAAATCAAGAAATTAAACTCGACCTGCATAATTTATATTATCATTTTTGTAAACTACATACATTGGGTGATATAGAAACGTATGTGCTTTTATTATATTTTCCCCTTACACCCTTTAATACTTAGTTGAATTCACCGTTGTGCCGAGAGCGAGCATGCTGCTTTTTATATAACCAAGTTGCATCGCTAAAGTACCGTTATAAACAAAATATATTTGCCATTTATAATTATTGAAACTTAAAGTTCAGATACATATTTTCAACTTCTAGTTAAAAAAATATATATAAAATTGTTATAATATTGACCAAAAATGATATTTTTAAACTTAGTATTTACTGTTTAGATTTAGAATTGTTTATGTTCTCATCTCGATTGAGTATCAATTTTTTTCTAGTTGTCTGTACCTATTCTAAAAATAATTAAAAATGATCAATTTATTGGTGTTTTTGCGTTGCGATATATTCTAGTATCCTAGAATAAAAAGAACTCTCCAAATACATTTTTTGTAATATTGTTAAATACGTTCATCAGTCTTAATAAGATTTGAAAATATTTAATTTGTAACGGATTAAATATATCCTAATATATGCCAACAACTTTAATCTATTTGTATCATGCTTGGTGATTTTTCGATACGACAGTGCGCAATGGCAGGTAAATGACCATAAATAGATAACTATAGTATATCCAAGTTAACGTGGTCTATGAAAGGATGTTTTGCGCAACGATAGAAAATGACGCATAACACGAGAGAGGTCCAGAGTATGCTCAGAGATAAAACTAGCACTGGATTTGTCTTTTTTTCCTATCACTGCGCAAAAACACGTTCCACAGGCCACGCTAAATTGGTTGTACTATACATTTATTTAAGCGGGAAGAGAACATATTGAACTATTACTTATATTGGTAGTAGTTACATGTTTTCATTACTAATAATAATTATAATAAAAATTTGCAGATATATTTGATGATGCTTTAACAGCGAGATGTTTAAATAATAAAAAAATGAGTAAAAATATTCCAAAAAACCGATTCAATTGGTTTAATTTAATTAAAAGAAAGGCAAATTGCAATTTAATTTCAAAATAATATCTAGTAGGTTGTGTTGTCGTCCTATGTGATGAATGTTGGAGAATGGTGACATATTGTCAAATATTTGAATTGAAACGTATTTATATACCTAAAACGGGTTTGAAAAAATGGAAAATCCGATTTTATACCATCTGATTTATTAGAAGCGGCCGACTAGCGACTCTAAAGTTATTGCGGGCCAAATAAAAAAAAATATACGATAAGGCACATATAAAGTTAACAAACTGCAGAGCAAAAACGAAAAGTCTATCAGAGACAGTTTTATTAGCATACTTTACAGAATTATTATCGCACCAATTGAAACCCTCGATAACCCCAATATTCTATGATGAAAAGCACGTTACAAGTTAACAATAATGTGGATATTTCCAAATCTATAAAGTTAATTTAGATTTTGTCGCAAAATTCTAAAGGCTACAGGCCTAAAAACTTGTGAGTTTTTTTTTGGAGTGCTCAAATTACTGCATTTCTAAAAGATGCTCCTATGAAACTTACCTATAGACAAAAGTATAGGTAGAAATGTCATACACTAGTTAAATTGTAATGGTTTTTTTTATTATTTAGGTTATTCTAATATTCGGAATTGAGAGTGCCTGCCGAGCTCATGAATGAAGTCACATGACACTATTAACTAGACGATATTGAAGATTCAATTCAAAGAAAATCTGAACCAACAAATTACGTATAATGAAGATTCTGCAAAAGATCGAAGCCTTACTGTAATGTAAAATATGTAAATCAGTTTGTGGGAAAAATTAGATTCGTGAAGTAGTTCAAAATATTCAAAATATAAACTTCCCAAATTTATCACTGGGCGCACTTTTCGCAGGTTTTCAGCAACCAAAGTAGAATTAAGAGGGAATTTATTAACTTTAAAAAAACTTGAAGGCTGGAAATCGTCAACAGTAGTAGAAAGCACACAAATGAATGAAATTTCTAAGAAATTATTTGGTGAAAGCAGTAAACTATTGACATTGGCAAGTACATCAAATAGACTGGGGGCTAGTAACAGGTTTTCAGCTATGATTTTACTCAATATGCCTTTTTCAGGGTATTATGATACGCACATTTTGATAAACGATAAATCAACGAGTTATGCCTGGTTCACAAGTTGTTTAGAAAATATGTAAAATAGTGATAATACATTAAAAAAATTTAAAATAATTGAAATTTTGGATATGTCACATAATGCTCAGGACTTATGTTGTGAAATTTTAGAACTGTTTACAAAACTTACAAAATAAGGACCAGGTAGTACAAAAATTTAACTAATTATTCTGTAGTCGCCAGAGAGCATACGCACTTTACTTAATACAATCACGCGGTGAATCTGCAATATGGCCAATAACTGTATAGTCAATTCAATATCTAAAAATGTCTTCAAGATGCTAGCATGTATTCGAAATATTGCAGAATATCGATGAGTATTAGAAAATATCAAAAATCGTTGTGAAATGCCAATAAATATTTGCAAAACTTTTGAAATTTTATAGAAATTGTTGTTGCATAATTCTTAGAAAATGTAGAAACACGATGTAAATGAGAAATATTGTAAAATGTAGAGAAATGTTTGAAATATTGAATATGTAATTCCAAATCGGTGCCTATTTTTTCCAAAATATATTGTAAATTCATAGAAAAAATCGACAAATATTTATACATCGTTGTAAATTATGGATAAATGTGGAACAAATGTATGTAATGTGTAAAATAAATTTTGGAAAAATTACGAGATGCGTTGTTGAATGTTTTAAAAAATTGACAAATGTGGATTAAATATTCGAAAGTGGAAAAATACTTTAAATTAGAAATTTGAAAAATGTCAATGAATTAATTGAAAAATGATTAAAAATATTAACAAAAAAAAACGAAAACATGTGGCTCACTCACTCACTCAAATATGTACATTTGTAAGTGACTTCAGACCACTGACGGTAATGTTGACATCACAAGTGATGCTGATGATTCCCAAATAAACCTCGAAAGCAGAGCGATAGCATAGATATTTACCCATTAAAATTATTAGGAATGTCAGCATAATCAGTAAATACACGAAGTGTGCTATTTAAACAATTGTGTACTTCACTTTATTAGTTCACAGTAGCGCCATCCATTAAGTTGTCCTGCTACTTTTGACACTTTGTTCCCCCAGTTTTTTTGCATTTCTCGACGTTTTGCGTAATTTTAAGATGTTTAAGCCAAAAAAAAAGTTCGGTCATGACGATGATTATCAAAGTTACCCTATTCCGTCTTCGAAGGAATGTGAGGAACTAATATTTAGAATTGTATACAACATATTGAAAATTATTGTAAATGTTGCAAAATGTCGGTTAATGTTAAGAAAATATATAAACAAACATAAATATTAATCATTTTCATTTTCAATATTACCATAAGAGAAATGAAAATCCTATTGCTTTGACGTCTTGACATGGGTAAAACAAACTCAGGTAGTTATTGAAGCTACAAGGAACGTACATACGTAAAATTCGAAAAAGATTTTTATAGACTTACCTGAGCCATATAACTCCTTCCGAGCAAAATGTTTATGTACGTGCGACGCGACGTTCCGAGTAGCTTACTACGTTTTTTTCCACTATCAAAAATAATATAAATCAATAATTTTATATTAGTATAATTTGAAGTGACAGCTAAAACTGACGTTTGCAAAGCAAAGCAGGTTTTTGCCAACTATCGGAATTTATAGAATTTTTATTATTTTGATATAATGTAGTTATTTACTTAATTAGAAGTGACAAAAAAATAATATGTTCAAACATATGCAAGGTAACTTGTTTTACTGGCTCCAGAAGGATTATCACCGCGGTTCGCTAGCCATATGCTCATTTAATATGACACTTCATTATTTTCCTATAAATGTAAGTAAATTACTTACGTTCCGTTGTCAAGGTAAACTTGGTAAACAAACCTCATGTACAACTTACATTGTAAGTTACTATGAACGTATGGTTTACTTACGTTATTGGTAGCCGACAAAAAAATTTTATATAGTATAAAAAAATTAAAAATTTGTTTAGCATTGTCACTAAGTAAGATTTAACCGTGAATTTCTGAAAAAATAATTATCGTAATACTTAAATATTTTATGTTAATAAATAATTAGTTAGTAAGAAGTAAATGTTAATGTTTAACTTGTTGTAGTTTATTAATCTATTAAAACAAAGTTTTGACACTTTTGATATTTTGTGAAATGTTTCCATGGTAAACCCACTCTATAAAATAATTACCTAGTATTATTAAAAATTAAAAATAATCATCCTTTTCCATTATGAGTTTAGTGATATATCAGATATCTAAGTCATTATTCTACATTAATGTAATGATAGGACACAATAGTATATTATTCAACGATATATGTTAGTTGTATAATGTTAGCTATTACGCTTCGCTCACTCGTGTTGCAAGATTTATCTTCGTGGGTTATTATTTGCGAGTTAAATACTATACGTTATCTACAACTAAAATGGTATTTTAGGTAAATATATGTCTAGAAGCAAATCATATTTTTTAACATTTCTAACATGAATTTTAAAGATAGATCACGGCAGATGATACACTGCCTCTTGGTATCGCTATAGCTTTAGACTCGGGGCGTAGTAAACCAGTCGCACGGCTTATCTGCGAAAGAATAATATTATTACATCGATCAAAGTGTCATATTATTCCATTCAGAGCAGTAATGATGTACTTATTAATTACTATTAAAAAATGATTACATAATTTATGCGTATTTGTTGATAATAGTTGTAGATAAAAATACTGACCCCACATACCGAAAACGCCCACCGCACACCAAACTGTAACTTTGGGGTGGTCGCTAGTGAAGATCTAATGCGTTTGCTACAAACCAATAGCGCCCCATTCTGTTAGCAGGCATCGTTCGATTCATCGCTACAAATCAAAAATTCTTTTGTCGAAATTTTCTAAAGAATATCCCGCTGCGTTGAATATATTTCCAAATCTCTCACTTAACTCTTCACTTTCTGACATTTCAATCCCGAATAAGCCATGTTACTAACTGAAAATGGTGTGAATATACAGGCCCAAAACGACATGACTATTCTACCGCTCCTAGGAACCAATGATCTTTCAAAATTTGAGCAACCATTTTGCCACACTCTGTATAACTCGCATATAAATTTAAAAAATAATGTTGATCCTATATAACTATTATTTTTGTAGTTAAAACAGAAACCTTTAAAGAATTATTTTGTTGTTGATTATTAAAATTTCTAATAAAATATGTACTAATTTTTTGTAATCGTATTGTATGGTCGCTTAAACGCATTTATTTGATATCGAAATAATTAACTCCTGAATGAAATGGCAAACAAAATGTATAAATCTTAATTGAATAAATTTCATTGTCATAAATCTCCGTACTTGAACAAACATTGCTAGAGTTTGTCCGAATTGTCGCAGTATTCTAAGTGACATATGCACATGGCACTAATTGAAACTAGAATCACGACGGGAGAGGGAGATGTATTTATATAGAAGTAAGTGACGTAAATTTTTCGTTGATTTAAATTGTTGAAACTGTTAACAAGTTTAAGTGCATCCGTCCTCTTAGTCTGATGTATGATGTACTTCGAGTGGCAAAGACGGCGAAAATATAATCAATACAGCGACGGGGTTTATTTCATAAAAGTGATTTGTCCAGTTTAATTCAACTGTTAATGCAACAATAAACTTTATGGCAATGTTAGTGAATCGAATTTAAAAGGGATATCTTAATATTTTATTTAATACAATAATGTATCCCTTTTAACAATCATGGTGACCCAGTGGTAATTAATATAATTATGTTTCCTTCGTTGGTTATATATCATTAACATAAATAATAATTTGTCATAATAGTTTGATTTATTTATATTAATTGCGTTGTTCAGCGCCAGTCCACTTTTCACTGCAATTGCATATGTGCAATTTTTAACGTAAGTTAAATCTAATTTGTCAAATATTTAAAAATCGTTCGATATGATTGGTTTGTAATTATACCACTGCCCTCTATGATTATAAACAGATTTATTTTTAAATTTATTCCTGTTAAAAATAATAAAAATTTCAACAAGATTGAATTAATTAATCAAGTTGTGACGAAATTCTACGTAAAAATTGCCTATGTGTTAGTTAGTGCATGTCTATGAGTGCCTGCGTGTTAGTTCTATATCAATAATTTAAGAAACAGATTTTGAAAAAAGGTCTAACAAATAAACTGATATCGTAAAATTAGTTCGGGACAGTCTTTGTTTTCCCAAATTGCCTATTATACGGGGTGTCCAGAGTTGAGTAACATTGCATGGGTATCTTTGTTATTAGTAAAGATAGCAAGTCCGTTAAACGGGCAAACCTGTGCAATTTTCTATGCTCATTCAGATGCACTTAAAATTTTTTTTAGTTCCTTTTAGTTAAGAACATAAGAGAAAAAAACTAAAAATGCGTTTTTATAAAATGCTTATTTCCTTTATTATAAAGTTTATCACAAATATTTGTTAACATAAGTTATTCTATTGGTAAAGAGAAACATATATCTTCAAAACAATTGTTACATAGAGGGTGTTGCAGTTATTGTATTTTTTTATTCTGGTTTCAACAATATAAACAACTTAGCTTTTGAATGAATGATTTATACCCAATTTTTTTGTATTTTAATTTTTTTAATTCACTTTATTATTCATGCTATATTTTCAAAAATAAACAAATATGAACTCAACTCAAATTGAAAAACAAAAATTGGATTGGCATTTAAAATAAAAAAGACTATCGTTACTCAAACATAATAAGTGTTAAAAACATTTTTTTAAATTACTCTAAAAAATGAGATATACCGTTAGACGGACTTTAGTATACACAATGTACCACTTTAATGACATTCAACTACAAAATAGTAATCTTCAAATTAATATTTCTGTAAAAGTAAAAAAAAGCATATGATTTCCAATATAAAATAAGCCAAGTTAACATTTTTTTAATTTATTGCAAAAAGCTATAGAAGTAGAAGTAGAAATGTGTAATATACTGGGTGTATCAGACCATCCGTCTCAGGTCTTTTTTCCTAGAAATGCAACTTTTTACAACTTTGGGAAAAAATATTTATAACCAAAGCCTGCTTGAAGAATTTTTTGGGAGTATTTACGGTTTTTAAAAATGACCGGTAGGAGCGCAACTGCATTCAACTTTATATTCGCACATTGCCACATTATTAAAAATTGAGTGATTTGCACCCTTTTATAAATAACATAATTAGCATTTAAGTTCTACTTACTTTCTTCAAATGTAACCCCCTTGGTACCATTGCATCGCGCAAATGATTTTTCTGCTATCAAACGACACCACAAATATTTGTTTTGAACAAGTATTAATAAAGTTGTAAAATTTTTATAATATAAAAAATGTGGTTATTTTAACACTTTTGAAAATTGGGATGTATACGTAAAATGGATTAACAGACAAAAATTTGCATAAATATATCGTGTGTTCCATCTAAAATGACAAAATTCATTATATTTTTTAAGTTAAGTATAGTCTTTTGATATATTTTAACCCATAAAAATTTCACAAGAAAATAATAGTGAGTAAAAAAATATGGGTTTAGACCTGTTTCAGTTGTCACCCGGTATAACTGTAATATTTTTCTAACTATTCATATATATATGATTTTTTACTTAACTATCTAAAATAAACAATCGATCAATAATCGGGCAAAATAAAATTAAACGGTATAATTTACATTATAACAGATTTGATACATTGTTGACTCTAAAGTCAAATCATCTTATCACACATCCTGTGTCGCAAATAAAGTTTATAGTGCTGCTAGCAAGTTTTAGTTTCAAATTAAAAGTTAAATATCTACTAAATATCTACGAAAAATTAAAATCATTCTTTTTAAATTATTCAGATAATACAGTATTTTCAAAATAAACAAACAGTTGATGCATACACTATTTAGTTTAATTACTAAATTTTACAATTTACTAAAAATCAGAGATGTGCAAATTAGAATAGTGATTACAGAGTAAATAATCAGAAATGGTATTTAAATGACTAATTAATACCGATTGGTCAATCCACTAAAAAAGGATTAACATATACAGATTAACATATGAGATAAGACTAATCAATCAAATATAATCAGTTCATTCATATCTTAAGTTTTTGCGTATATGTTGTAAAACCCCCTATATATATATATATATATATATATATATATTATTAATACTAGGTAATTATTTTATATGCCATAATAGAATATAAACACAGTTATTTATTAAACTGAAACCGCCGGTGTGGCATATCCAGCCCCGCATATGTCAAATGTTTGCAAAATTAAAGAAACGTTAGACACGGTCAGCACTTGGATGGGTGTCCGTATAGCTCCGCCTTCCGGTACCATTCGCCATTGGGAAACAATTAATGGCGCTCTAGATATCGGAGGCAAATTTCTAGAGTAACAAGCCTTAACCCAACATACACATACTTGCATGAACACTGCTGAAGGATGCCCAGTCGGGTAAAACCCAAAAAATACAATTACTACTACTATTAAACTAGTTATACCTATTATTTATCTTATTTTAGAAAAATCTGTACTACATAATAATTTTATTATGTATAAAAATCAAGGGTCTCTAAATAAAAATGCAAAATGTCGAGATTGTTATTTTTGAAAATTCCATTAAAATTGTAACTTTAAAACAAATGACGATACAATTTTTTAAATTTATAGCAAAATGTATATTTTATAAAAATTAATATTCCTTTTTAGAGTCAAGAATAATTTTATATTTATGTACACACGATATAAATCGTAAAAGTTGTATTTAAACACTTATTGTAAACGATGAGTTTTGTGCGTCAAAACTTAAACATCTTTATTTATTTTGTAACTCAACCACATGCACAGGAAAAAGCGCGCGTTTAATTCGAAAATATAACATGAATTAATTATTATACATTATCACATTGTGATCATTAATATTTTAGTAATGTTAATCATATTAATAATAATAAATGCACAAATTTCACTAGATTTAAGTTCTGATAGAATTTATGACAAAATCAACACGTCCACTCTCTCCAAATTATACTTGAAATCTGTGCCTTATTTTACGTGCCTTTGATAACACGCACACAAAATATGATGCCTGAATGTTAAACGTGCCTAGCACCCGACCATATCAAATTTGCAACCAGCAAAGTTTTAGAGAAAACGACCAATCGAAAAGTGGCATCTATATATTGGATGCCAACATTCCGCGGATGCCATCTTAACCGCTAATTCTACACGGAAAATGTCACTTGTATGGTGTAATGTTTGTTAAATATATACCATACAAGTTGACATTCCACGTGTAAAAGATAATTTTTCATTTTTATTGTTTGAATAAAAATCATTACTGAACACAATTTTAACAGATTCTTATAGAAATAGGCTGGTTGAAAACACCCACATATATGCTGCCGCAATGTTAAACGCGCCATGCAATCGACCGCGGTAAATATGTAACCAGCTAAGTTTTAGAGGGAATGATCAAGGCCAAGTAATTAGATGCCATCTCTACCCCTAATTTCGCGGTATATATATATATATATCACAAAAATTACATCAATCAGATCTTCGCAAAATTAGACAATAATAGTTAGTTAGTTAGATAGTTTTAGCGGTAAAGTTGGCATAGATTATTTTGATTGGATACTACGTTTATTTACCGTTTTATTCTATTTATAACTTTAAAATCCACAAATTATAACTATTTATAAAAATATTTCAAAGATATTACTATAGGAACATGACATAATTTTAAATTTATTAAATTACTTATTTTATTCAAACAATAACTAACTATTTTAAAAATACATTAGAACAAAAAAGTATGATTTTCCTCAAGTATGCATCTGATTTTTCCAAATTTTATAGATTTTGCTATTTTACAGAACGCAATGAAAAGTAAGAAATTAGATCTTTTGGCATCTTTAGATACTTTTAAACATAAAATGAATACATATTTGCAACTTTTAAAAGATTAGGCTGACTTTATGTGCACCTTAATTAATATAATTACCTTACCCAATCTGTCAATAATTACGTATTTGTTTGCTAACCAAAAAATACTGATAATCTTTAATCCTTTTTTAAATGCGTTTTTTACCTGTACTGTAACCATTTAATCTTTTTTGTCCTAATATATTTCATAATTTCTCTAATAATTAATAAATTTGTAAAATTTGAATCCCTTTTCTTATATAAATTAATACTGTTTTTTTTTTGTTAATTCCCTTCTGTAACGTCTTATGAAGACTATAATTCAGTCAAAACTACAGTCACGATGCGGTGTGACTAAATAAATTGTGATTTAAAAATAGTACTTACTACACATAGTAATGGTCAATTCTATTAATTTTCTTACTATCTATTATATTATTTCATTTTGCATAAAGTAAAAATATTTCAATCAATTTTATTTTATTTCAGTTTCAATTTTAAAAATAATAGCTAACTTTGAATATTTTTAGTGTAAAATTTATAGAAAATATAAAATGATTGTGGATTTTTACACAATTTTTGTCTCAAACCTCTAATGGCGTGTTAGAACGCCTGCTGCTTTGTTCTTCTTAGTAGCGGCGCACGCGATGGCAAGATGTAAAGTTCGTGCGCTATAAATATTAGTGACAGCGGCAAACAATATTATGAATTAATAAACTTTTGAAATCTCATCACGAATTTTAAACAAAATAATACACACTTTCAATGAAAATATTTTATAATTTAAAAAGTGTGTGTATTCCAAAGTTATTGGACTGCATAGTAGATACTAAATTCCGACTAATTCAATTGTTTTTTTTAAATGCATAAAATTAAACAAAAATCAATTTTTTATAATATCTTCTCAACTATTTGTCTCTAGCATTTGAATATCAATTGTCGTATTTTTTTTAAATAGCACCCAATCCTCATTTTTATATTTTATTTAAATAAAGTTTGTCTCATTTCAAAAATTTAGAATAAGTATGCTTACAAAAGAAAAATTTTAAAAAGCATTAAAATTAATCAAATTAATTTAAACAATGTTATAATTGACAATAAACTTATTGTAATAGATTTTTGAAATTAGTAAAACAAGAGATATTCAAATAAAATATAAATAATAGACGTTGCTATTTAAAATTTTAAAAACATACTTGAAAATAATAAATATTATAAATAAATACTTGATTGAAGTTTATAAAACTAAATTACTTTTAAATATATACATCGTACAAAAATGCTTAAAAAAACAAGCGAGTTATAGCATTGGCGGGATTTTAGTATTCAGCCTTAATAAATAAATACAATATTTATTGCTACTGTTTCAATAATCAATTGTTTTATAGTTATATATTTTGCGGTTTCAAGATACATCCATGCGTTCTAGATTTACAGCGGTCACTTCAACCACCAGCTCCGCTCCACAACCAAGAAAATGTATCTCAGGTACTGGAGCTGGAGCATCTTAGGAGGCAAATAATCATAAACCGCTTTATTATAATTAAACCTAAACTTCAGATTTACCGGATGCCAACTCCACCGCAAGTTATATAACATAAAAAATATACATAATATACATGAATTCGGCTAGCACGACACCAGTAGCGTTTGTGGTGAACTAAATAATATACAGTGGCCATTTGTCGTACAAACTGTACAACTTTTAGTGGAAATGGTAGAACTCATCATTACAAGTCATTTGCGATAATTTTTAGCGAATGGTAAACTGGCATCCGTACATCGGATGCCAGCTTACCGCGGACGCCAGCGTTACCGGCAATTTTACGCAGGGGTGTATATATATATATATTTTATCATATAACAATTTTATTACCCACATAATATAAGAATATTGTTTTCGACATTTTACTGAACATCCGACTTACTTTATAGTAAACTATGGTTAATCCATCAGCATTCATAAAATTTTCAGACAGTATAATACCCATAAATAAAGAAAAATCCGTTTAATCGTGACAGTCACGTAACCCCTTTTCCTTGATAACACAACGACGCATCAGTTGCAGACGCCACCGACACGATGTCGATGGCGCGGCGCGGCGCTGCTGTGTTTCTATGGCGACTCGCCGTCAAAACACATTACAATTGGCACATGCGTCAAAACCATACAAAAACATTGCCGCGTCTCCGTGTAGAATACCGCCTTGAATACGATTAAAAACATTGAAATAGTGTTGGTAAATAGATGTATTATATGTAAAATATGAGATAAAAATTATTACAAGGATTTTTATTAAAACACTGTAAGTAATTATATAAAATATAATATAATCTACCATTATACTATTCTTAATCTAAACTTACAAGAGCAAATGAGAATTATAAGTAGGTACCACCAATTTTAATACTTAATCCCGTTATAAATTTATATAAACTGTAAATAACTAATAAAGGTGAATCTCGTTTAATACAAAAAAACATTTTTTTTAATAAAAACAATTACAATCACATCACAAGATTTAATAACATTAAACATCGAATTAAAAATTAATTAAATCAATCAAAACTACTTTTTGTATATCCATTTAATGAATAATAAATCATATTCAACACTAGCGTAAGCAGCATGTGTCATGTATATTAGTTCAATGTATTAATAGCACAGTGTAAAACAAATATTAATATAGTTTGAAAACATAATTGTTTAAATGTGACAAAATATATGATGTATGTATGACATACATTTATTCTCAATTAACTACCCTGAACTTTTATGAAAGCATGCTCGAGTTGCATACTTAGTTATTTTTATATTTTTATATTTTTATATTTTTATATTTTTATATTTTTATATTTTTATATTTTTATATTTTTATATTTTTATATTTTTATATTTTTATATTTTTATATTTTTATATTT
>JARJEC010146057.1:0-25977 GCA_030264575.1 Tachinus sp. AB-2021 | reverse complement strand
TCATGTTTTCTTTATTTTTTTAGGTTTTGATGTTTCTAGATATTTTCTCAAAATCTTATCCGTTTATGTATATGACAGTTTTTAACATTGTTACGATGTTTTCTAACCATTTTTATGCACTTTTGTGGTATTTTTAGACAGTTTCCCAACATATTTCAATTTTTAGACGATTTCTGAATATTTTAAATATATTCTTAATATTCTTAAATGTTTTTTTCCAATTTTTTCTAGGTTTTTTTTTTAATTTTTAAAGGTTGTTGTTGCTTCTTAATATCTTCAGATTTCCTCAAAATTTTTAGGCAATTTTTGAATATTTTAGACATTTTTATATTTTCATATATATATATATATTATATATTATCATTTGTTACATTTTTTTACAGTTTTTTAAATATTTTTTAACATTTCTGACAATTTTCCGATGTTTCTAAAACTTTTTTTTTAATTTTTTTGCTTTGTAAAAATCTCCACATTTTTTAAAATTGTTAGATATTATCTCAACATTGTTTGTGCTTTTTGATACCGCCGCCATGACTTCGAATTTTTGTATACAGTGTGTAATAAATTGTTGTAATACAGGATGTTTCGAATTATTTATACAGGGCGTTTCGAATTGTTTATACAGGGTGTTTAGAATTGTTTATACAGTGCGTTTCGAATTGTTTATAAAACTGTTTCAAATTGTTTATACATGGCGTTTTGTATTATTTATACAGGATGTTTTGAATTTGTTATACAGAGTATTTGTGCATTTATGTTTTGAATTGTTTATATAGAGTGTTTTGTATTTTTATAAATGGTGTTCGTAACTTTATACACAGATTATTTTGACTTATTTATACAAGTTGTAACTTCATACACAGAATATTACGAATTGTTTATACAGGGTGTTTTGAATTATTTACACAGGCTGTTTTGAATTGTTTATACAGAGTGTTTTGTATTTTTATACATGGTTTTTGTAATTATAAACCAAATGTTTTGACTTATTTATACAAGTTGTAACTTCATACACAGGATAATACAAATTGTTTATACAGGGTGTTTTGAATTGTTTATACAGGGCATTTTGAATTATTTATACAGAGTGTTTTGCATTTTTATACAGGGTGTGTGTTACTTTATACACAGATTATTTTGACTTATTTAAACAAGTTGTAACTTCATACACAGGATATTACGAATCGTTTATACAGTGTGTTTCAAATTGTTTATACAGAGCGTTTTGAATTGTTTATATAGAGTGTGTTGTATTTTTGTACAGGGTGTTTGTAAATTTATACACAGATTGCTTTGATTTATTTATTCAAGTTCTAACTTCATACAAAGGTTTTGTTTATATCAGAGTGTTATTATACACGGTGTTGGTAACTTTATACACAGATTGTTTTAACTTATTTATATAAGCTGTAACTTCATACACTGGATATTAGGAATTGATTACACATGGTGTTTTGAATTGGTTATGCAGGTGTTTTGAATTGTTTATACAAAGGGTTTCTAATTGTTTATACAGAATGTTTCTAACTTTGTATACTGCTTATACTAATATGCTATATAATGATTTAAACAATTATTTGAAGCCAATTTATTTAAAGTGTATGTGTCTGTATGTAGGTTATACAGGGTAATTCATAATAGGTGTAAAAAACTTTGCCGCCTTATTTGGGACGTAGTTTTAAGATAAAATACCATATGATCGTAGGTGATTATGTTACAGGGTGCTTTAAAAAATTGTAAACTATAACTAGTATAACTTATTTATTTTAAATGATAAAGCAAATAATCAAAGCTGCTTTATTGTTTAATAGTTATTCATTCAAAAAAATATTTTGACAATTCTGCTTCGGGTTTAACCGGAAGTAGCGTTAACTTTGTTATGTAAAATGAAATACCTTGTATATTTTAATGTATTAGAAATGCTTATATTATTTTTTCATCGCATGTGGATATAATATCCAATAATTGGATAGAAAATAGCTGGGCGGGTGGATAGGTTACGAGTAAGAACTATTTATCAAGTGTTTACAAACAAGTCAACCCTTTCATCCGTTCAACTATTGCGCCATCCAATTATTGGTTATTATAACCACCTGCGATGTTCTAACAAAAATATTGCACTGAGTAATGAATTTCAAATGTCATTTAAATAGCCCAAAATTTATTTAAATCAACACAAGAACAGCACAGCTACTTGCATCGTAGGTTCAAAGCTGTTAGGCGCAGGTTAATCTCATAATGACTCGTGGTTGATTGAACTCGTGTCGCGCTTCGTCTTCTTTGTAGTTCCCTGTTGACTTTATTTAGGGCTTTAGCATTTTGTTTGATTTTGCTTGTTCATAAATGTCTAATCTGAACTGACATTCATCTTCCGGTGTAATATTTTTAGTCGAACATCACAGGTGGGGATAATATCCAATAATTTGATGAGAAAATATGTTTGCGGGCGGGTTGGTCATCTTGGTTGTAAATACTGAAGCAATAGTTCTGACTATGGTGACCTACCCTTCCGACCAGTTATTGTGTGATCCATTATTGGAAATTATATTCACCTGAGATGTTCCGGCAAAAATATTGTACAGAACGATGAATTTATATAAATCTTAGGCTAACCTATTTAAATGACATTTGATATTCATCAATTGCATTTGTGCAATATTTTCGCTGGGATATTGTAGGTAGGGATGATATCAAACAATTAGATGACACAATAGTTGAGCCGGTGAATGGGTTTTTATTGTAAATACTGAATCATTAGTTTTGACTATGGAGACCCACCCACACGCACAGCAAATATATTGCACCAACAGATAAATGTGAACTGCCTTTTAAATAGGTTAGGTTATATTATTATAAAATTTGTTTAAATGTTTATTATTAACCCGCCCAGCTATTGTGTTATTTAATGATTGATTATTATTTTCATCTTCTATGTTTTAGTACATATATTGCACCACGCGATTAAAGTCAAATGTCATTTTGTTAGGTTAGGTTAATATTTATTAAAATGACAATTGACATTCATAAATGCAATATTTTTGCTGGAACATTACAGGTGGAGATAATATCCAATAATTTAATGTAATATTATATGGGTGGGTCAAATTTGTTACTGTTTTGACTATTTTTGTTGGTGTAAATATTTCTTTGTTGGTTATTTGTTGCGGGAATTTCCAAAATAGAAACAATGTTAGCAAATGTTTTAGTAGCTCCCCCCAGAGTGCGTCCCTGTCGAACCTTCTGATGACACAAAACTTGGGTTGATTGGTTACAAATAATAAAAATTGTATTAGCAGTTTTGTTTATTTCTCATAATGTTAGAAAATTTGTACCATTTGTTATCTGTAATTTAATTTAGCAAATGTTTTAGTGGCTCGCCCCTAAGTGCCTCCCTGTCCAACCTTCTGATGACACAAAACTTGGATTGATTGGTTAAAAATAATAAAAATTGTATAAGAATGTTTGGTTTATTTTGCATAATGTTAGGAAATTTGTAACATTTGTTATCTGTAATATTTTTTAAGTTTTTTTAGCTATTTCCGCTGTTTTGTGAGCAACAATATTGTAGAAATAATAAAATGTTTCTAAAACACAAAAATCATTTCAATATGTCTAATAAAATATATTGAAAATGTCGAGAAATATTGAAAATGTAATATTTTGTCATATTTTTAACTATCGTTGCGTTTGCTTAATTTTCCTAATGTTTCTTTATATTTTTTAATTACTTTTTGCGAAGTGTGAACCACTTATTAAATACACGGAACTGCAAAGATTTAATGTTTTTGAAAGGTTATGAATTTTTTATGACCAATTTTTTTTACTAGATTTTTTGTTATTTATTTTACAAAAATGCTGGAAATAATTTTATGGTTTCATCGGCTGTATTATGTAAAAATGTATGCTGAAAACATTTAAAAATATAATGTTGTTCTGAATTGCATAGAACATTATAAAAACTGCATAATTATATTTATAAATAAATTACTTATTTAATTTAGTTGTTTTTTCTTTGAAAAATTGAAAATTGTTAAATTGCGTATAAAATGATTGTGATTTGAGGGGCTAGGTAGAAAGTAATCTAGTATATGCATCAGATTGCATGATTAAAAATTGATGTAATTGATGTGTAATTGTAAGGGGTAATTATGTTCATGAGAAGGTGTATGGTAAATGGTAGTTTAGTTTAATAGGCGGTTGAAGTCTGCCTGTCTGTCCGTGGCTGCAGAATGATGGAATTAGAAGTGTGTTCAGTGGTGCCGCAGTTAAACGCGGTTCGAAGCGGTTCACCGTTATAGCGCCAATTAAATAACTTAATTAAGCGGCTTAATCAACTTGTCATACCGGGAATCAATCTGTACCCGAGTTGACAGGATAAAGAGCGCTCGACAAAACGCTACACATTCCGACAGAAAGACAGAACAACACAAGAACAGCACACATACATGCAGCGGAGGTTGAAAGCTGTTAGACGCAGGTTAATCTCATAACGACTCGTGGTTGATTGAACTCGTGTCGCGCTTCGTCTTCTTTGTAGTTCCTTGTTGACTTTATTCAGGGGCCTTTCGCATTTCGTTTGATTTCGCTTGTTCATAAATTTCTAATTATATTTTTCTTTTAAGAAGCTATACAAGCCCTATTATCGCCCTCCTGCGACGTAATTCTTTTTTATTTCATTTTTTCATTCACCGCTTTGCTCGAGAATAAATTTGCCTTTTGAATTTTTTCCAGCAAGTATCCTTTTATCATTTACTGGATTTGCTGTCAGCGAGCGCGCGTTCTCTTCAGATAATCAAGTGAGATCGTCTCGTTGCGCGCCTCCAAATTGCGTATATTGTGTCACAGTCAGGGGGCTAAATAAAAATACACAGGGAGAGTTTGAGAAGTAATTAGGTTGTCGTGAACACACTCGTCCGTTGTGCATTGTCGCTTAATAACTTTCGGGTAGTAATTGCTTATAAATTCTTGCGGATATTTAATTCTCGACGTTGTCGACCCATTTCCGACCCAATAAGGCGCTCGACGGATTCCCCGGAAATCACAACAATCCGCGTACCTTGGGATTTCTACTTCAGCGACACATCCACATCCCCGACATGACTGATTGTTCGGCGTCGTCGTTATCAACACTATTTGTAAAAGAGATTCAATCGGCAAGATTATCCCATAAGGTGACAACTCACTATTAATTATTGTCAAACTGTGGAAAAGTTGTAATTGAATGTCTCCGGTAGCGCGGTGGCGACATGACGTACGTCTAATGATAAACAGCGATCGCTTGTCAGTGGAAACTTTGTCTCGAAGATAAATGCCGCCGCATAATTGAATTCCGGAATTATATGCACCGATATTACAACGGATTACCCGCCAATAATCGAATCCCCTCAGACGGGTAATTGTTCCAAACCGCGGCGCACCTGAACGGCATCATTCATGCGTCTTATATATGATTTTCTATTCATTTCTAAAACCAATCTCTGCATACAAAATCGCACAATGCATCCCAATTTCAGCTAAATTATAACTTTAACGTCTGTGTATTCATATACCACCTACATTTTACACTTTGAATGACAAAATTATGGAATGCAAGTAAATTAATTGAAAATAAAAATTTGGAAATAATTAGATAATAAACGCAAATGTAAAATAACACTAAATTAGCAAATGAATAAATAATAAGAAGAATAGAAAATTTAACGAAACACGTCCTTCTAAAAATTTAAATTGGGCTTGCAATAGGATATTCGATACTTTCTTTAAATTAAGTTTATTTTGTCGAGAGTTTCATAGCGCACATTCTCCTTTTTCTGCGCATAATAAATTAAAATTAAAGAGATAATAGACATAGACTAAAAGTCATAATATAGTTTCGGCCTTTACCACGAAGTACTTCATTATAAAATAAAACAATTCACTAAGCTTTTATCACAAAAATTTATTTTTGTGGTAAAAAATTGCACAGTATCGCTTGCAAAATGAATTTCAATGTTTTAAAAGGCGTCCCACGAAAGCTCATTTTTCTCGATTCATTATTCAACATTTTTTGGTAAATTTGTTATTTTATATATTTCATTTATAAATTAATTTTGTAAAATTTGTTACAAATACTTTTAGTCTATAAAATAAAACAATTCACTAAGTTTTTACCACAACAATTTATTTTAACAAATTTTACAAAATTATTTTGTAAATTAAATATATAAAATAACAAATTTACCGAAAAATTATGAATAATGAATCAAGACAAATGAGTTATCGTGAGACGCCTTTTGAAACATTGAAATCCAATTTTCAAACGAAACTGAGCAATTTTGTGCTGCATATAGGAGAACATCCTCTGTTGTTTAATTTTGTAACTGGTTTTCCATTTTTTGCTACAGTTTCACATCAAACACAAAACAAAAACCAAACAGAATTTAAGAAAGAGTAAACGTACAAAATTAGTCAATTTTTTAACATATTCACTTTAAATTTATTAAACAATTAATGTTAACAAAAACGTAGCGCCTAAATTCAATCCGTAAAATGAATTTTTGATCGGTGCGGATCCAAAATCGCAAGGAGTTAATAGTTTGTTGGGTTTATTTGACAAAAAAGTAAACAATCTAACTCTGCTTATATTTAATTACTTTGAAATAAGCTTTTTGTATTGTTATGTATATGTTTTGATTAAATTTTTGTTGTCTGTTTGTTTGTTGGTTTTGACAGCATTATTCAAAACATTATTTGATTTATATTTTTATTGCAAAGTTCTATAATATTGTTTATTGGTAATTAATTTTGTTCATTTTTTGTTTATCTCTGATTCTTTGTTTATTGATCGTTAATTAAAAAAAAATTAATACACATACAAAAAATCAGCATAGTGAGTACCGTTGTACTCACGAAGGGTGTGTAAACATACTCACTCACTTACTAACCTAATTAATAACTCACCGACTCAACAACTCACCAAGTCACTAATTGACCAACTCACCTTTTCAATTATTTTTTTTAATTATACAAAAAATCAGCAAAGTGAGTACCGTTGTACTCACTCACTCACTAACTTACTAACTCACTAACTCAACAACTCACCAACTCACCAAGTCACCAACTCAAATTTTTGATTATTTTTTTTTAAATATTAAAAAAAACCAGCAAAGTGATTACTGTTGAACTCACGAAGGGTGTGTTAACGTATTCACTCACTCACTAACTTACTAACTCACCGACTCACTAACACACTAAATCACCAACTCTCCAATTCACCAACTCACTTAGCTTACCATTTTTTAAATATACAAAAAATTAGCAAAGTGAGTATCTTGTACTCACAAAGGTTATGTAAACGTACTCACTCACGCACTAACTCACTAACTCACCGATTCACCAACTCACCAAGTCAGCAATTCACCAATTTACCGTTTTGATTAAAAAAATTTTAATTATAAAAAAATCAGCAAAGTGAGTACCGTTGTACTTACGAAAAGTGTGTAAACGCACTCACTCACTCACTCACTAACTTACCGACTCAACAACTCACCAAGTCACCAATTCACCAACTCAACGTTTCAATTAATTTTCTTTAAATATAAAAAAAATCAGCAATGTTAGTACCGTTCTACTCACGAAAGATGTGTAAACGTACTCACTCACTCACTAACTCACTAATTCACCGACTCACCAAATGACCAACTCATCAATTTTCCAACTCACCTTTTAAATACAATTTAAAAAAATATTAAAAAAATCAACAAAGTGAATACCGTTGTATTCACAAAGGGTGTGTAAACGTACTCACTCACTCACTAACTCACTAACTCACAGACTCACTAACTCACCAAGTCACCAACTGACCAATTCACCAACTCCCCATTTTTTAAATATACAAAAAATTAGCAAAGTGACTATCATTGTACTCACGAATCTTGTGTAATCGTATTCACTCACTCACTAACTAACTCACCGACTGACCAAGTCACCAATTCAAAAACTAGCCTTTTTGATTGAATTAAAAAAATAACATAAAAAAATCAGTAAAGTGAGTACCGTTGTACTCACAAAGGGTGTGTAAACTTACTCACTCACTCATTAACTCACTAACTCACCGACTCACAAACTCACCAAGTCACCAAGTCACCAATTCACCAACTTGCCCTTTTAATTAAACTTAAAAAAATATATAAAAAAACACACCCTTCGTGAGTACCGTTGTTCTCACGAAGGGTGTGTAAACGTACTCACTCACTAACTCACTAACTCACCGACTCACTAACTCACGAAGTGACCAATTGACCAACTCACTAATTCAAATCCACACTAATTCACCAACTTACCCCCTGTCCAAGTCACCAATTAATAAATGTACCCACTCACCTATTTACCAACTCAATAACTACAAATTCACCAACTTACCAACTCTCCAATTCACCAACTAATCAATTTACCAACTCACCAAGTCAATAACTCACCAACTCTCCAACTCACCAATTCACAAACTCAAGAAATCACTAACTCACTAACTTACCAACTTACCAATTTAAAAAGTCACCAAATCACCAATTTACTAATTTACTAACTCACCAATTCACTAACTAACCAACTCACCAACTCACTAATTCACTAACTCACTATCTCTCTAACTTACCAACTCACCAATTCACCAATTCACCAAATGACTCAATAGAGTTGGATGTATAATGATGTTACTTAAATATGTACATTTGCACGTGACGTCAGACCTTACGCTGAAGCTGACGTCACCGCGTGATGAGCAATGTGTAAATACGCTCCAGTCAGAAAGCGTTAGCATTTACACATAAAAAATAATGAACTTATCAAAAAGCAACCAAAACAAAGAGTTTTAAGTTATTAATTTTCCATGCTTTTTTTCGACCCAATTTGTGTTTCTTTGTTATTTTTTTGTTAAATAATTAAAATTTGGCGATTTTTAAAGTTTGCGTTGGACAAATGCAACGTTGCATTTGCAGAGATTAAGAAGGATAGCTGTACATTCGTTTAGTGGAATTTGAATTGGTGGTGAGTGTGGTGAGTAGTGGGTGGTTATGGATTGTAGATCGAGGATTGTGGTTTACAGAGCCTGAATTATGGGCCGTGATTTATGGATTGTGAGTTGCGAGTTGGGGTTTGTTGGACGGGGTTTGTGGAACGCGCTTTGTGGGTCGCGGTTTATTTGGGTTGTGGGGGGTCGGAGATTGCGGGTTCTGGGAGTCGCGGGTTACAATTAATGATTTATAATAAGTAAGTAAGATGCTTTGCTGGACTTGGAATTGGGTTGTGAGTCACGAATTGCGGTCAAGGGTTGTAAGTTTGTAGAAGTTATCTGTCGCCATTCTTTTGTCATGGGTCTAGGCTTGTAGGTTGTAGGATGTTAGACAGTTTGTTGGGGGTAGTAGAGTGTAGCATACTGGACTGTAGATTGTAAATTGCGGGCTGTTGGTTGTGCGTCGCCGGATTCAAGATGCTATTGTTACACCCTGTGTCGTGACTTGTTGGTCAAGGGTTGTGGGTAAAGCTTTGTTAAAACGAGATTAATTAAATCTCGATCTTGTCTCGTCGAGATTATAAAAAAATCTTGATTTTGTCGAGATTTTAAAAAATCGATCGCGTTTTGATCTTGCTGAGATTGTCGACATATCAATCTGAATCTTAATCTTGAATCTCGACAAAATCTTGACAAGATTAAAAAAATATTTTAAATTTTACACACAATATATAATATAACATTTATTAAATAAAATTTTGTTTAAATAATAATTTTATTTATACAATTCTTTAAATGCGAGATCTTGCCCAGATTTTCTTTTAATCTGGTTTTGATCTCAATCTCGACTTTGGAAAAATATAAATCTCATCTCCATTTCGATCTCGATTTCGAGACGAGATCGAGATTTTTCTCGTCTCGGCAGAAACACTAGTTGTGGGTATTGGGTTGTGGGTTGTGATTTGTGGATCGCGGTTATTTTAATAATTTATTATGTAAAAAATTAAGTGATAGAAATTTAACAAAAAATGTAATTGTATGTAATCAAAGTTTTACTTTTGGTGTGTGACCCAACCACACTCACATTTTTTACATAATGCTTATGGTTTGATTAATTTGTTATTTTTTATTTATGATTTTTAAACTGAACAATTAATTGTTTTTACTTATTAATCGTTTATTGTCCAATCATTTGTTTCTTCATTTGTTATTTTTTTACATATCTTGTTAGTTTTCAATTTGTTTTCTTTATTATTAATTTGATTTTTTATCCATTATTTTTGTTTGATATTTTTATTATTTTGTCGTTCATTGTGTTTAAATTTTGTTTCATTCTTTTAATTTGTTTTGTTTTTTTTTCTTTCATTTATTTATTTAATTAAGTTATTATTAATGTTTTTTTTTTTCAATTCTAATTAAATCTAATCTAAAATTCGTTTTTTTAGTTAATTTGTTGTTTATTCTTAATTTGTTTATCTTTCAATTATCCTTAGGATAACTGAAAGATAAAGAAACAAATAGAAAAAAGACGAATGAAAAAAATAAAGAAGTAATTATTACTTCTTTATGTTTCTCATTCATCCTTTTTATTTTTGTTTTTATTTGTTTTTTTATTTTTCTTTTAATTGACGTTGGCAACAAGTCCATCTGCCACTACCAATGTAGTAACAATTTTCTTAACTTAAAAAAACAAACTGTGATTTTTGAAAAGATCATTTGCCAGTGACGACCGTCATTTTTTTATTTCATATATAATTTTTGCTTATAAATCATTTATTTTGCATTTTTATCTATTCCCTATTATTTTTTTTAATTTATTTTATCGACGTTTTGCTTTTTAATTATTGATTTAGTTTATATGTTGTTTATTCTGTTTATTTATTTATTTATTTTTTAATTTATTCTCATTATTTTAATTAACTCGTTTAATTTTAATTGTTGAAACTCTTTTTTTTTAATTTTTTAAACTGTTTTTGTTAAATTTTTTACTTTGTCGTCCTTCAATTGTTATGAAAATTATTTTAAGAGGCTTCTTTGGACTAGTTGCAAAATTTAGTTTTATTCATTTTTTTTTTGTAGACGTTTCGGGACAATGCGGTTTTCCTTCATCGGTGCTGAAATGCACCAGTAAAATAAAAGCAGAGAACAATCGTATTAATTATTTCTAAAAATAAAAAGAAAACCGAAGCACAAAAACGCTGCATTGTTTATTTTTTTTTATTCAATTAAATATTTTTAATTTTTTGCTTATTTTATTATTTATTTTTTTATTTGTTTCTTAGTTTTGCATTGCTTATTTTATTATTTAATATTTATTATTTATTTGTTTGTTTATCTTAAAAGCTTTCTTTTTTGTCTAATTTAATTTTTATTTTTTTGCTTATAAATTTTTTGTTTGTTTCTTAGTTTTGCTTTGCTTATTTTATTATTTATTTTTTATCTGTTCCTTAGTTTTGCTTTGCTTATTTTATTATTTATTATTTATTTGTTTCTTAGTTTTGCTTTTATGTCACAAGCTTTCTTTTTTTGTCTAATTTAATTATTTCAGTTTATTATCGTTTTTGCATTTCTGTCTAGTTTTGTCGAATTCGTTTGATATTTATTGAATTTATTCTTTGTCAATTCTTAATTTTTTGTTTATTTATTATTTATTTTTGATAATTTTGTTTAGTTTATATGTATTTTTTTTAAAATTACAACTGAACCAATAAATTAATTAAATTATTTGATTTAAATAATTAAGGAAAATAGTAGTAACAACGTAAAGAGTTGTATAAAATAAATTAAGATTAAACAAAAATAAAATAAAATGAAAGAAAAGTGAAAAATAGACGAAAAATAAATGAACAAATAAAAATAAAAGTAAACTATTATAAATAAATCAAATCAAATAAACAAAAAATAATTAACAGAATAAACAAATCATAATAATGGTTTCCACCTCTACTTTGTGGTACTTCATTGTAAGAAATAAATAAAACAAAAATTACTATCTTTTATAAACACAAAAATTAGTTCTGTATTAAAAATACAAAATATAAATATACGTTTGAGTTTTGACTTATGAAGGTCATTATCAAGTTGATCAAATTGAAGAATTTAAGTAAATAAAATAAAAATTATTAAAAAACATGATAATTTTTGTTGTATTTATTTAAGTTCTTAATAATAAACCACAAAAAATATTTATTTTAATTTTTATGGTTAAAAAAAAACTCGACTCGAGTAATTTTAGTTTTATTTACGTAAATTCTTCTATTTGAAAGTCATTATCAACTTGATAATGTAATAATAACTTTTATAAGTCAAATAAAGGTTATTATTACATTATCAAGTTGATAATGACTTTCAAATAGAAGAATTTACGTAAATAAAACTAAAATTACTATTTAACCGCAAAGATTAAAATAAATAATATTTGTGGTTAAAAAACATAGTAATTTTTGTTTTATTTATTTAAATTCTTTTATTTGAAAGTCATTATCAACTTGATAATGACCTTCATAAGTCGAAACTCGAGTCGAGTTTATTTTTATTTTTTATTTTTACATATAATAAAATTATTTATTTTTATTTTTGTTGTTAGAAAACATAGTAATTTTTGTTTTATTTATTTAAATTCTTCTATTTGCAAGTCATTATCAACTTGATAATGACCTTCATAAGTCGAAACTCAAGTCACGTTTATTTGTATTTTTTATTTGTATATATAGTAAAATTATTTATTTTAATTTTTGTTGTTAAAAACATAGTAATTTTTGTTTTTTTATTTATATTCTTAAATTTGAAAGTCATTATCAACTTGATAATGACCTTTATTAGTCGAAACTCGAGTCGCGTTTATTTTTTTTAATCTTTCTATATAATAAAATTATTTATTTCAATTTTTGTTGTTAAAAAACATAGTAATTTTTATTTTATTTATTTAAATTCTTTTATTTAAAAGTCATTATCAACTTGATAATGACCTTCATAAGTTGAAACTCGAGTCGCGTTTATTTTAATTTTTTATTTTTATAAATAATAAAATTATTTATTTTAATTTTTTCTGTAAACAAACATAGTAATTTTTGTTTTATTTATTTAAATTCTTCATTTTGAAAGTGATTATCAACTTGATAATGACCTTTATTAGTCAAAACTCGAGTCGCGTTTATTTTTATTTTTTATTTTTATGTATAATTAAATTATTTACTTTAATTTTTGTGATTAAAAATCATAGTAATGTTTATTCTAAAAATTATAAAATTAAAACTTCATAAATATAATAAGAAAAGTATATATTTCAAACTTATTTTATTCAAATATTGAATAGTAATGTTTGTTTTATTTATTTGAATTCTTCTATTTGAAAGTCATTATCAGCTTGATAATGACATCATAAGTCGAAACTCAAGTCGATTTTAATTCTATTTTTTATTTTTAATAAATAAATATTTTTTGTGGTTAAAAAAGATAGTAATTTTTGTTTTATTTACTTCTTAAAATAAACAAAATCTTAAACCAAATAAATGAGTTAACCAAAAATTAATTAAAAATGTTGAAGAACGTCTGGTAGATCAGTTTTTCAAGGAAAGCTTACCTTTTTTGTGTTCTATATTGTTACTGTCACTCATGATATTGTTTGTTGCTGTCACTATTATCTTCCGGACAAACTTCACGTAGCTTGCCATTTTGTTACTTCAAAGGCGAACGTGTATAGTATCGTGCAATTACATATTTCACAACAAAAAATCCATGGAGAATAAAGAAAAAATAAATAAAATAATGCGGAAACAACCAAAAAATCAACTAAAATTGAACAAAATTAAACAGAGTAATGATAAATAAATAAGAAGTAGATTGAAATAACCAGTTGAGTGAACCAAACAAAAAAATATAAATACAAATTCGAAATAATTGGAGTAACTAAATCTTATTTATAAAATTACCAAAGAAATAAAGTTTTTAAGCGAAAGAAAATAATACATTCTGATTAAACAAAAATAGCAAATAATAAGTAATTAGATGAAATAAAAAATCAAATAAAAAACAAGAACTGAAATAGAATTGAATACGTTGATTAAATGTTGGGGATCTATATTGTATACATAAATTGATCAATGGGCACATAGATTGTTCAGAATTGTTATGTAGATGCAATTTTTATTTTAATCAATACAAATATTTTTAGATGTAATCTGCATACAACTAATTATGCGCATCAAAATCCGATTTCTCGTATGAAGCCAATTGTCTTCAATTTGATAAGTATTTTGAATAGTTCAATCTATCACATAATACCTTTAAATGTTACTGTCTACGTATTCGTTTTAATAGATATACATTGTAATGTTTTAATAATTATTGTTGTGCTAATGATTATGTTTGAAATAAGTTTTTGTGTTTACACATGTATTATAATGAAAATTAAAAAGATAACCTAAAAAAAACTAGAAATAAACGAAGTCAAGCTTCGAATGATAAAAAATCATCAAAATATAAAACAAGGATTAAATAAATTTTAAAATAATAGTTATTTCCTTTAATTCAAACAAATTATATTTTGATAATCATACAATTGACCAACAATTACCAATTAAATAATTATATGCACTTTTTAATCATGACAAAACTTTCAGTTTGAAAATAACCTTATTTTTTTAATCTAATGTAAATGATTAATTAAGGAAATGATGCCATTTGAATAAGGTGAAGGATTATACTTAGCTAGGCAAAAGTTTCGAATGGCGCCCATGGATTCAAATATCGTTTTGTTAATTAAAATTTAACTTAGACTTCGTAGACATTAAGAACAGTAAATTCGGATATTTGCCAACTGAAAAGCTGGACATAAGTACACTAATTCAAGGCGATACTGGGGTTATCAAGATTGTAGTAACATTTTCAGAGATATTATAGGAAGCCGCAATGCATCGGTATCGAATTTGAGCGTGATTGCATATATAGCGTATTATGCTTATTATGCACAACTCTGGGATCGGAGCACTAAAACTCCGTTACAGAAATTAAAAATAAAGGACGCAAGTAAGCGCAGCAAACAGCAAGCGACACGCAGGAGTATTAAACGTAAAAGTCTTTACCACATTTTAATAAACAATAAACAAGATAGTTTAGTGGTCACAAAAGTCACTCGACAGACTCGATTACGGGTTCTTTTATGTTATCTGTCCGCCGGAGAGAGAATCTCCTTAATTATGGTTATTTCTCTTTGTTATCCCATGTTCCCATTTTCTAAACGAGCTGCCTAAATTATTTTACGACGCCGAACACAAACTTTCATTTAAAATTCTACATATAACAGCGCACGAGATAAAAATGCATCGGGAACAAATAAAATTCATTACGTCGAGATAAAGCTTTTATTACATCTCATTACGGCTCACATTTTATTGCGAATATTTCATTTAAATACGTAATTAATTCACTTAATTTATACGGTTTCTAGTCCTTTTATTATTTATATTACATGTCGCAGCGTTTAATTAAAATTATGCTAGTCTTATTAATAATAACTATAATCGGCGGATAATCTTCTTAAAATATTTGCAGTCAATCTGCAGGGCATTAGGCCAGCAGTCCGATATCAATCATTCAAACTACCGCGAAATTATTGTACTTATTGTTGATAGGACGCAATTAAATCTGCGCAGAATGTGCACTAACGGTACCGGCACATCTTCGGGCGCAAGCGTATTCAAATGTGAATTTAAATATGTTAAATTCTACTGTCAAATAAATTACGTATTATATTCATATTGCAAATGATTTTCAGTTCTCCGCAGCGTATGCGAATTAAGATATAAATTATTTCCACATTATTTATTACCGTATGAATAATACACTTTTTTATTAAATAAATACGCAATAAAATGAATTGTGAATTATTACGCTGAATTTTTGTTGCTCAACCCGAAAGGCTTATGATCTAATCAGTTTTCTTCCTTTGAGCAATAATAATAGTTCGATAAAAATTGCCAATTTTTAAAATATTGCTGCTTTAAGTTAAATGTCCTTTAATTAAGAAATATCTTTTTATAATCAACGGCAAATTTTTTGTCACTGTTGTCATCGTTTTAAATGTTTTAGGAATTTTGCATGAATGAATAATTGTTTGTGAACAAATAGATTTAAATAGATTGCAAATGAAATTAATTGCAATATGTTGGAATATTTATTTCAAAAAAGGACTTGGTCAATAGTATCTTACGAATGTTTTAAATAATAATTAATTAATTATTTATAATAATAATTAGTTTATAATTAAATAGTAATTATAACAATTTAAGTTTTTAAATGGAGCCCTTGGGCTATTTAAATCTTTACATTTTCCAAAACATTAAACAATAAATAATGCTAATTTTCAAATAACACAAATATCTTTCTTTTATATAATTAACATAAATTATAATAAAAAACAACTTTTTTTCTTTCGTTTAAGATACTATTGAAACTAGAATATTATAATTATTAAATAATTACTACGCCATTACTCCATTTTGAAATAAATGTTTCAAAAATTCACCTCTGATGGGGATCAAGCACATAACCTTTGGATTTTGGAGAGATGTAGTGATTATTTAATAATTATAATATTCTAAATTCAATAGTATCTTAAACGAAAGAAATAACGTTTTTCTTTATTATAATTTATGTTAATTATATAAAAGAAAGGTATTTATGTTATTTGAAACAAACATTATTTATTCATTGTAAAAACTATCAAATTAAAATTCCACAAATATAATAAGAAAAGTTATATTGAACTTATCCTATTCACAAACCATATATACATTTTGACATATAT
Source organism: Tachinus sp. AB-2021 (assembly GCA_030264575.1). NCBI lineage: Eukaryota > Metazoa > Arthropoda > Insecta > Coleoptera > Staphylinidae > Tachinus > Tachinus sp. AB-2021. The sequence continues at coordinate 9,181 of JARJEC010146057.1, read as the reverse complement.
GTGTCAATATATAATTTTTAAAATAAATATTGTTGAATTCCGCCATATTCGAACATCGAATATTGAATACATTATTTATTGTTTAATGTTTTGGAAAAAGTAAAGATTTAAATATTGAAAATTGTATGAATTGTTCAAAATATAGTTGGTTTATCTGAAAAGTTTCCCGAATTTGATATTCGTAGAGCCATTAACACGCAAAAGATTTTAGAACTTTTTCTAAACACTGCTCTCATTTGTTCAATATTTGCAGGCATACTAACTCCAGATTTTATAATGCTTTTTTATATAACTATTTTTACGTTAGTGACAAATATAACCGTTATATGCGTTGGTGCTTTATCCTTGTTATTGTTATCAAACTCCCGTCAATGTGCGCGCAGAACTTTATCGACAGAAGCAGTTTTAATGTAGATTTTCACAGAAACACAGGTTGTTGCACTGAATTATTCATATTATTGCACAAACGCTTAGTTTCTCATAAAGGTCTGCGTTTTTCTTGATAAAACGTAATCCCAAACACTATTTAACTTACTGAAGAAAAGAAGAATCACATATTTTGTTTACATTTAAATCGCACATTAAGGGCATTGCACATCTGGCAGATCGGCGGCGATGCACGTTGCTGCGCGGCTCCCTGTATTTTATTATACATTGTTTTATGTCGTCGACGAGTGCTTGCAGCTGCCGACCTGTCATAGAACAATGTAAAAAAGTGCCGAGAGTCAAGCGGCGCAGCGCATCGCCGCCGATCTGCCAGATTTGCTATGCCCTTTAATATGAAAAACCATGTACAATGCATACTACTAGTTCTTTCTTTATTTGACACCAACGCCCATTTACAGTAAAACTTCTACGAGATTAATCAAATCTCGATCTCATCTAGTCGAGATTTTAAATAAACGGATCTCATCGAGATCTTAAAAATTGATTTCGTCTTGATCTCGATTTCGAGACAAGATCGAGATCGAGACAAAATCGAGATTTGTCTCGTCTTAGCAGAAGTTCTAATCTTCAGCACTTTGCATAAATTAACTTCAGCTTTTCTTGTTTAATCTATTTCTATATTTCTTCTCTTTTTGTTAAACTTTTAAATGTAGTTTATTTTATTTTTATACTTTTCACATTTCTTTCACTTATACCCACATTTTGTACAACTGAAATATTTCTAAGTCACTTTAAAGCCCCGCATCATAAGGCATAAGATTTTTCTCTTCTCTTACACCTTTTGCAGTTGTCTTTTCAGAAGCTTTCTCTTCAGTTCTTCTTGGGTTAGCATAAGCTTGCCAAATGAACTTTGCGTTGCATGTTGTATGCTTTGCATTCGCACAGCAGATGCCAGAGACAAGTTTCCCATTAATTTATTAGGTTTTGTACAACTTAAATATTTCTAAGTTATTTTAAAACCCCGCATCATAAGACATAGGATTTTTTTACACCTTTTGCAGTTGTCTCTTCAGAAGCTTTCTCTTTAGCTCTTCTTGGGTTAACATATACTTGCCAAATGAACTTTGCGTTGCATGTTGTATGCTTTGCACAGCAGATGTTGTTGAGTGCTTCATGCACCACGCAGCCGGCGCTAGTTTTGTCTGTGGGCATAATCTGGACCTCTCTTGCTTTATACATCACTTTCTATCGTTGGCAAAAACGCCTTCCATAGGCCACGCTAAGCTGGTTGTACTATATGTTTGCAAACAAAATAGATTTATCAGCCTTTCTTTGCAATATTTTTAAGAAATTGCAAGAATTGCAATCACTTAATAAACTAATGGGAACTTCAGGATTTTTATGTTTAAACAGTGAAATATATATTAATTTCAATTAGTGTAATGCCATTTACCCAATGTACAACACACCAACTGTAAAGGTTGATTTGTCCCAAAAAAAAAACTTGAATGAAAGTTTGGAATTTAAATTAATAAAATTGGTTATTACAACTTTTAATGATGTATGTTGTGTGGTTACGTAAAAATATAATTTGCACTGGTAATTCAAACTATGGTAATCTACCCACCAACCCAAATATTTATTAATAAAAAAATTGTACATTAAATTCACCCGAAAGTTTTCTCTAAATTTAATCAAAAAAAAAAGTTTTTTGTTCAATTTCTTGGTTAAATATAGATGGGTGGGAGGGTGGTTACGTAAAAATATAATTTGGACTACTAATTCAAACTATGGTAACCCACCCACCAACCCAACTATTTATTAATCAAGAAATTGGACATTAAACCCACCCGAGAAGTTTATCCAAATTTTAGTCAATAAAAAAGTTTATTGTTCAATTTCTATATGAAAACAGTTGGATGGAAGGGTTAATACGTAAAAATATAATTTAGATTAGTAATTCAAACTAAGTTAACCCACCCACCAACCCAAATATTTATTTATCAAGAAATTAGACATTAAACCCACCCGAGAAGTTTCTGCAAATTTACCACTATACATAAAGTATATACACTGACAAGAGGTGTATACCTCAAAACATGAGCATGTATCACATGCCTTAAAAATGCATTGGTACTGAAAATTGCATTCATTACACATTAAATTTATTGTAAAATTTCACTAGTTTGTTTAAAGACAATGAACCGCTTCACGGCGCGTTTATTGATTTCAAATCTGCACCCCAAACGCAAACAAATTGATTTCTACATCTGTGAAACAATTTATCTAATAATAGAAAGATATAACCACCCTACAACCAAACTGTTTTTTAACAAAAAATTGAAGAATAAACTTTCTTTTACGATTAAATTTGCAGAAACTTCTCGGGTGGGTTTAATGTCTAATTTCTTGATAAATAAATATTTGGGTTGGTGGGTGGGTTAACTTAGTTTGAATTACTCATATAATGTTGAATACGTGATTTGCAAGACAGCAAACTTATCAACATTTATACTATTGCCACTTGAAATCTCCTTTAAGATCACCTTAAACCGTTTTATTAAATTGACATCTACGCTTGTAATTCTGGAACACAATTCCGGATCTGCAAAGAATCTTCTTGGCGTATTTCCTTCATTAGTACTCCCGAATCCCGCTTTAGGAACATCAATTACAAGCTCAATTTCTTCCTTGAACTTTTTCTGAATTAGTTCTTTTCTTTCCTTAGCAATCTGCTTCTCTTCTAAACATACCATTTTTAGAATGATATTTTGTACGCTAAATGTAGCAGGGACTTGCAGTAACGGAATCTTGTATAAAGATCTGAAAGTCCAAACTTTGACATTTATCTCTTTTTCCGCACTAAAATTATTAAAATCTTTTAAAATTTGTCCGCAAATTCACAAAACACGTTATTATGATGTAGTATTAGTTGCAGACTTTTTCGTCAACCATTGTTAATAGCATTTTATGCTTGGTCTTTTCTATAACACCAGGAGTCAATACTTCCGTTTCTTTAAGGTTGTGTAGTTGGTTCTCAATAAAACTAATTTCCTCTGTTGTAACATATGTTGGTTCTTTAACAAACCGTATACGTATTGTTCTGCAGAATCTAACTGATGAAGGAACTGGATTTTGCGATATAATTTTCTTTATTTTTTATTTTTTATTTTTTATAATTAATTATCACTACCAATCTTAAAGGCACACTTTAAAAAATATTGGCATCATTGTTAGTATTGTTGAGAAACTTTTGTTTATATTGAGTTTGTTGTGACCCGTTACAGCCCGATTTTGATATTTGAACTAAATTTTGCTGTTTTGTTTATGAGCAACCTTCAGCAATTTCTGCTACAAATTTAAATAAACGCAATGCTGTATGGTCAAGTAGTGCTCAATCTCAGAGCAGGTTTTGGTCACTCTGATCGATTCCTCTTTAGGGTAACATTCGGTTTGCCATTTTGATGGCTGAGTAACAAGGATAAATATTTTGTTACCTCCTTGTATGACTTCCCACCGCCTTCTCGTGAAGTCACCTTCTACAAAGATTGCTAGCTCCTCTTGAGGTATGCTTGTTGACAGTTTCTCTCTTTGGGGAAGTAATAATTTGGCAAAGTTTTTTGCCGTTGTCGGTATTTTCAGCAGTACGTTAGTCCACGCCAGCTGGTACTTGTTCTCGTAGTGAGTTTTTCGACACTTACATTGCTCACGCAAAGCTTCAAAAGTTTTGTTTGGTCGTTTAGGTTTCTCTACAGGTTTTGCTGTTTCGTCAAAGAATGATTCAGTAGATTTGAGCCAATCTGTGTTGTTTTTTAAAAAACGTTTTTCGTCATAATGTGCGTCTATCCATTTCTTTTTAAAAATTTTCTTGAAACTTCTCAAACTACGATTTAGCACTTTTTTGTAATCTCAACATTTTGTAATTGGTACAAGCTTTTCTTTAAAACAACAAAAGCTTTTCATCGATTTTCTTTCCTTTAAACTCTCGCATGATTTCATACAATTCTATTCGAGTAAATTTTTTGGCCATTATCACAATTTAGTTTCACCGTAACTGCAGACGTTTCATAAATTAACAAAGAAACTGATATTATTCATATTCAAAAAGAAGAAGTAAATATTACAAATACTCATAAGAAAGAGAGAGAGATTGATATTATTATAGGTACATTACAAAATACATTAAGAGATTACAGTAAGCGGTACTGGAACAATATAAATTACATTAAACATATTAAGGATGATCAAAATTATGAGCTTACCAAACAAACAAGGCAATTATTGACAGATTAAGTGGAGGATTAAATTAATTGGGGTGTACATTATCACGTGCTTACGTTCAATTCTAACAATAGTCTTATCCATTGATTCTATTGAAATAATTAATCTCTTTTCACGAGTATAAAAAAATGTTGCTGCTCCAGCAGAATCAAGGCATTGACAAAAATAACTTTATCTGAAAATTTTTAATATTTACATTTCTTTATGTTTTTCAATATAGTATATACTCTCTAATTTCATGTTTCAAAGTATTTTTTTAATAATTCGCAGGGTGCCACTATATCAAAATAAATGTGTAAGCTCAAGTACACATAAGTTGTGTTATAAAAAAAGACCGAGTTTAGGGACACTACATAAGTAGGGGTAAAATCAGGGAAAATTTGTAAGTTATAAAAAGGCTTCAATTTAACAATAAAATTATTGTATTCATTTTGCATAGCTATACAATCTATTTAAAAAAATTATTAAAAAGTTGTTTATAAAGAACGGAAGCGGGGGAAGGTGTTTCGACGACATCTGTTTGGGATTGGTCTAAATTTCATGTGTATAAAAAAATTGCCTGGACATTGATGAAAATACCTTTATTTGAAAATTATAAATAAACAAATTAGTATTTATATACGGCAGTTTGTATAAGTTATAAAGAAAAAAAAACAGATTTTTTAATTTTTTTTAATATAATATATACCTTCTAGTTTTTTTTGATAAGCTATTTATTAAAAAAAATTAATAATTTGCAGGGTTTTACAATATCAAAATAAATAAGCAAGCGCAATGCACACATAAGTTGAGTTATAAAAATGACCGAGTTTATGGTGACTGTACGAGGTACAGGACTAGTTTCAACCAATTACCTGGTCATCATCATACAGTGATAGGAACAAATATATAATATACAATATTATTAATACAATTGTTTCTATCGCCGTATGATGATGACCAGGTAATTGGTCGAAACTCCGGTTTAATAAATATGTGTCATGTTAAGATATATAAAAAGTTGTTTTATTTATTTACTATTATTTACAATATTTGTGTATGAGAACTATTTGCAAATTTAGTAACTTTTGAAATATTGTTACTGTTATTAAGCTCGAAGAAAAATATTATTAACATACGTTTTTATCAAATTTTTGATTTCGACTTTTGCCCGGTTTTTAGATACAAATACTTCACTGTGCGACGGCAAGACGCGAAATTCGCGCTAGAAATACTACGGACAGTTACAATATAATGATGAGAGCGATCGAATGCAGCACAAAAATGCACATATTCTTGTGAATAATGGATTTCTGTGTTTCACATCTGGGACGCCTGGCAAACTTCGCAACAATTTTTATAAACGTTTTCTTTTTATTTTTTTTAAACGTTTTGGTTTTATTTTCAAATTGATTGCAATATGATTGTATTGATAAGAATTTATTGTCATGGTACACCTATAATGAAATTGAATAAAATCATAGAAGGTGTAGTAATAATCATAATTAATGCTTTTGTGTGGATAAAATTAGCACTTTGCGCAATTTTTTTGTTTGTGATATTTTCACGTAATCGCCGCATTTGTAAAAAACGAGGTATTAATATTTATATTTATAACATATTACCATTAATAGTAAATAAATATAATTAGTTCGAGGCAATATTTTAAGAATATGTAATAAAATAAATCGATGACGAAACGCATGCATAAGTAATTCATGTGTTTTTAACTTTCCGCTGAACGTGATTAATTGATTGTGTGAGTTTTAGAGGCGATCCCATTTAATTTGATAACCATTAAACATAATAACGTTTAATGGATAAACGTTTGCCTGTGAGGTGAATAGGACGCGCGGATCCATTTGATCCGAATTGTTCCGTGGAGTAATTGTGATAAAAGATGATTAAATACTGGCCGTGGCTGCAGGTGAAACTCTCGTATAGATTAGCATAATTTCGAAGGCGAGTGCCGTAAACGTTTCTTGAAAATCGGCCCGAAATGTGCAAGCGAGCCGGCTAACTGTAAAGAGCTCGTGGGTATGAATAAAAAAATATGCGCGCGGCAACAATTAGCGAGTTGCTACTAGGGGGCAGCAGAGGCCAAGCCTGGAGATATTCTTAGGGGGTATGCTGATGGCCTGGGGTGTCTCACGCACGGCCCCCGGACTCAGACAGGTAGGTTGCGTGTCGGCCGTTAATGAATGCAATCCACGATCCGCGGTTGCTGCTTGCTCGACCTGTTGTTTTCCAGTTCAGCTAGCCTATAATTTTTATTGTCACGGCAAAGAAATAACAGCGGGATAGACTTTTGCTTCTTTCGTCTTATTGTGTGGAGAAAGATTCACTGTCATTGATCATCCAATAAGTTTACCACACGTCGGCCGCACCGAAATCCCTGTCGGTCGCATGCGGGGCGGCGTACTGACGGACGCACCGTGTATGCAGCTACACCCGGAGCGTGTACAGATGATACAGGCTCCGGTGTATCTCTCACCATGCTGCTTGTCTTTCTAATTTAATGTTCGTTCACGCATAACATATTTCCCAGCGAGTGTCTAATGCCTACACACGTTTTAAATAATTGTTTCGATGTCGGCTCGTACCTTCTCCAGCCGCGGGAGTGTAAATATGCTAACTTTACATACAATAATCACTTACTTAGAATAATAACGCGACGAATTAGGCGATGGGATCTAATACTAGTTGTCCATCAAACAACATGCATATTCATTTCGTTAGACAATACTCCAAAATCATTTACATCTGAAAATAATTAAATGTATCCAAACAATATTGTTTTAAAAGTGTTGCATTATTCAAGCAGGATGTACTTTTATATTTCTGTGCCGAATTGTTTATTTCTATGCCATGCGAAAGGATATTCAGACCTAGTTTTGGATTTGATCTCGGATAAAAATATTTTAATGGCTACAGGAGAAAATCAGTAAACCTCTGGTGTTAAAATTGTAACTGCTGGACTGACATTGTGAACTATTTTAAGTATTTTTTTGGGTGGCGCACTAATGCGTCAAATTTACATTTTTGTATTTCGCATTTTATGTTTACAAGTTTTCTTTATTTGGCATTGATTAGTACTGATTGCTTGTGATTTAATCATCTCAAAAGTTTGATTTTATAAATAATAAGATAGTTTACATATAAATGAGGTATAGAATAATCAATTCGTGTCTATGAGTGTATTCACTATGATAATTTTGTCTTAATTAACATCAAATAATTTTATTGTGCCACCAATACTTCTACTGCTACCCGGGCTTCTGTCCTCAAAACTATTTACCATAAATTCCCTTAAGCATTTTCAAACTTTTGGATGGACTTGTTATAATGAAAGAAACATCATCGATGGCGAAGATCTAATAACACATATCAACAAAAATGAACTTTTCCAGGAGAAAACCGCACTATATCTATAAAAAACACTTTCTAATGAAATTATTGCAGAAACAATTTCTGTGATACTTAGATTATAACAAGTTCAACCGCATTATATCTATAAAAAAAAACACTTTCTAATGAAAATATTGCAGAAATAATTTCTGTGATACTAAGATTATAACAAATTTACAATCAGTATTAAAATGAAGGGTTAATACTGGTTCATACATCATATTGCTTTTAATAATCTAGGATGATACGTGGTATTGCCTCATACCCATGGACAATTTTATAATTGATTAATAAATTTTTAGCGTGCTATTTTAGTTGGACCATCAAAACCCTATATATATATATATATATATATATATATATATATATATATATATATATCTATAATTTAAGTATTTTGTATGAAAACTATATACCATCCGAAAATAGTAAAGCCAGCTGTCAAAAGAAATTATTCGTTCAGATAAGTTTAGACAGTATTACAATATTAATTTTGGCATAAGATCATTTAGGAAGTTATATAAATCTAGTTTAAATAAAAACTGTAATAATTTTATATAATATTTATTTTATGCACGTTAGTCAATTAAATGATTATCGTAAAAATGGTGTACTTCTTGAGGTAAGACTGATTTCATGGCTTGCAACTCACTAAACTTAGAACTTTTTATCTTTAATTTATTATTATAGAGCTTCTGTGGTTCGTATTCTGAATCAATTACTTTTGTTCTTTGAGGTAATTCTTTGTATTCATCACCATGCTTAAGTTTGTATAAAATATGTCCTGTAATTGTATACTTAAGGGCTCTTGCGTCCATCACTGTTGGCTGATTAGTTCCCCGACCTTATCTTCTTCTTTCTTCTTCTTAAGCCTTTTATATCCATTCCTGGATGTAGGCCTTTCCTATGTCTTTCCATCGTTCTCGATCTTGCGCTGTTTTGATCCATGCTAGCCTCGCTGCTCCATTTAGGTCATCATACCATCTATTTGGTGGTCTTCCTCTACCTCGTTTGTGCTCATACGGTCTCCATTCAATAATTCTCCGGCTTCATCGGTTTATATCACTCCTTGCGACATGTCCTGCATAGCTCCATTTGAGAGAGGCTGCTCTATTTGCGATGTCTG
>JARJEC010146052.1:0-35811 GCA_030264575.1 Tachinus sp. AB-2021 | reverse complement strand
TGCAGTTGTAAAATAAAAATAATTAAAATTGCAGATAAAAGTAATTCTTTTGAGTTAGAACAAAACTAGTATCTGAAATAGTATGTAGGCTAGCATGAGTACTTATTTAATTTTTGAAGCAGCAGAGTTCTTCTCTATTATTTTGAGAAGATTGGAATGGCAAATAAATCGTGGTTAAATATGTAACATTTTGGGGAATTTGGGGAAATTTTTTCTTCACGAGTGTCTTAAACTTGAGAAATGAGTTTAACAACCGAAAAATTTTTGTAAAATGGTGTCGAATGACTACAAATTTTTCTTTACTCAGTTACATATAACAATATAAATCAGACGAAATTTGCAGCAAAAAGCTCCGATTTACATCGATAAAACCTAAATATTGTAATAATTGTAGTGAAGAATGTTTTGGGCTATTAATAATGAAAAATTCTAAATGTATTTTTGAGTACTATACATTTTATATATTATGTATGTATGTTGCTTCGAAGTGTTCTTATCATTTTGTTTTTTCTGCAAAACTGATGTTAAGATTGCAATGGTAGCCGATAAAATACTGTGCTACAATACAAAATAAAAATGTAAGTGTTAGGGAGAAAAATCTTGTTAATAACGGTGATCATTGTATTCTTAATGTAAACCAACTGTAGTTGTCATCACTCCATCCTTGCAGACCAGTTACCTGTTTTTCAGTATCTTACTATATTTGTTTCAGTAGTATTGAAGTAATTTTAATAAACAATAAACATGTTCACATCTAATTATATTTGCATAATTACCTAATTATTAATCAACTAATACGATTGTTACATTGAATTCTCCTTTTGTGACATAATATTTATAATCTTTTGCTTGTTAACAGACCAATTTAAGAAATTAACATATAATTATTAAATAATTACTACCCAATTACTTTATTTTGGAATAAATGTTTTAAAGATTCACCTCGGTAGCTTAATTGGTGGAGTATTGGACATGTAATGCAAAGGTTGTGGGTTTGATCCTCACTCGAGGTGAATCTTTTAAAGATTTATTTCAAAATGGAATAATGGCGTACTAATTATATAATAATTATATTTTAATTTCAACTTAAGCTCCATATAAAAATTTAAATCGTAAAAGATTATTATTTACAATATTCTTACAATTTAAGAAGAAATGTGATCATTATTTTAAATATGTATTTTTTCTAAAATTGATCGTGTGTATGTTGGAATAAGTATATAAACAAAAAGTTCTACAATATTTGTATTGTTTAATTTATTAGTTTTGTAAAAATAATGCTTGCTCTAGTTTTTAACAAGTTGACTGCCATGTATGAAATGGACAGAGGATGGGTCCAGTAGGTCACATGTATTGAATACACAGGCAATAAATGTTTGGCCTTGTGGAATTGTATTAAGGCACACTTTGAACTTTTTTTTTTCTAGAATATTTGGTGTGGTGTAAACTGACATGGATGATAATTTAGCCGATTTTTTTAAAATTATAACAAACTAGTTGAGCAACCATTAATTTTAGAGAAGTAACATTTTATTTTATCGTGAAGCTTTTATAGCGAATCTGAAAAAATCAAACGGTATTCAAGTGAAACATTTTGGTAGTGTGTATACAAGCGAACAAATGTGTTAACTCAACTGGGAATACGAGCGCAACATCCTCTCTATGCTTGGCAAATGAAGTGCGCTGTGCATAAGAGAGATAGAAATGCGATATACAGGGTTGTTCAAAATAATGAACATACAGTGTGTACCTCAAACGGGATTTACAATAGGTATACATGATCAACAATTTGAATTTGAAATATGCTTGCAACAAAAAATGTAAAATGTTATTAGGTAAACTGTCATTTTTATACAATTTACCCAAAAAGATGTATCGACAAAAACAGAATTTCCATTAATGATCATATACCAATTTTTATACAAAACGGCAGAACTTGTTTTTGAAAAAGATTAAATTTGATCAATAATTGAATATGTGGCGCACTTACTGATAAAAATAAAAGAGTTTTTATGACCATATGACCATGACTGTTACTATGAGTTTCATGTCCATTCCATTTTTTAAAATTCACTTTGACTGGCAGCGTGAACTTATCAGTTCCAGTCACCTTGGTGGTGCAAGTGGCAGTGTATTGGACATGTAATCTAAGAGATGTGGGTTTGAGCCCACCTGAGGTGAATTTTTGGAATCCTTTATTACTGCATGGAATAATGGCGTGGTAATTATTTAATAATTACAATATGCTAATTTCAACTAAGGCTCCATTTAATATTTTAATCGAAAATAGATTATTTACATAATTCCAATTATTATAAGACTACAAAATTGTATAACAGTCTGTCTATATCTCGCAAAGAATACTAAAAACCAAGATTCCAAAACCAACTCTCCTAACCTTAGCAGCTTTAAAATGGAATTGCCCATGAATAATATTGTTTTCTAAATTTATTTCACATTATTTTCTTGTAATAAATGGCAATACAATTGTGTACAATTAAAAAATTGTTAAATATTTACAAAAATAAATTTATTTGTAATTTTTGTTTTGAGTAATGGGAGTTTTTACATCAATTTTAATTTGAATTTTGAACAGTACGTTTATTTCATATTTGAACCATAAAAGTTGAATTTAATTTTAAAATACATATTGCAAATAACAAAATAAATAATCAATAAAATGGGTTAAATAAAGTATTTATTACAAATAATTTTTAACTAAAAAAAAAACTAAAATAAACATATAAAACAAATAACATTTTAAAATAATTTTTAAAAATTCATTGCTGTTGTGATTAATTGAAGGTGTTCGCTTTGCCATTAATAAATCTTTCAACTACTGTAGAATTTAAATCATTTACTTCCATATCTTCTTCAGATGTCTCGGATGTACTACTATATCTTTGTTTAGTTGGATCCAATTTAGGGTCAAAAAATAGATCTGTTTTAGCTGCCAATTTGTTGATATTATTAATCAAGACATCCCCTTTCAGATTATTTTCACCACTAACTTCATTCAATGTTACATCTGGAATACTAAGGAGAATTATTAATATTGATTGAATTAAACACTTAGGCAAACAATTAAAATAAACAAAATAAAATACCTTTAGGATCATTTTTGGGGAAAATAATTTTGAAAAATAATATTTTTCTAATCGTGTTTTGTCAAAAAAACAATTATAATAAAAATAGGCAAAACTTTAAGTGTGCTATGAGGACTCTTATTGAAACACAGAGCTATTTGAGATATAATTACGAGAAAATAAGGTTGGAATAACATAAACAATTTAAATACTGTTCAATTGATAGTTGAATTATGGAAATTATATAAATACTTACACTTGTAACAATTCAAAACTACCAACTAAATGGTTTCCATTAAATGTTTCCATACAAAATCCATATTCTTGACAGTCGTGAAAGTTGCATTTCTGAGCTTTAAAGGTGCAATTATCAAATATTTTAACAGCAAATTTAACTTCATGAATTTCACTTTTTTCAATCGATATGGTTGATTTTGAATTTCCAACAATTGCAACTCCAAATCCACTTATATCGCAATTGATTAATTCTAAGCAAGCTCCTTTTAAAACGATTATACCTTGATTGGTAGAAGATTTGCTATCACCGATTAATTTACAATTTTTTAAAACAGTTTTTCCAGCTCTAACTAATATGGCACACTTTGAATATTTGGCTTCAATTGTAATATTTTCTAATATTACATCAGAGCCTCGAAAATCTAACATAACAGCGTCTTTTGTTGATTGCAAAATGGTATTTTCTCTATCACCAATACCTTTCAAATAGCCTCCATCTTCAAAAGCACTAGTCGATGTAATAGAATGACGAGCATTATTTAAAATAATAATGTCATTAGTATTAACGGAATGTAATAGAGACGATAAAGAATGGAAAAATTTAAAATCTTCATCAGGATGAACTTTTTTTAGTTCACCAAGAAACTGTATTGAAGCATCTATTTTACCTTCAGGAAAAATCAGCCAAAATTGTTGTTTAGTATTATCCTGCTGAGGAGAGGCTTTGTTTCTCTTTAAAATAACATTTCTCGTTACAGGGTTTTCCAGCAATTCAAATTCTCCTTTAACCTCAATCATATCAACATTTAAATCCATTAACAACTGAATTCTCTCATCTTTCGTATCAGCTTCATCTACTTCACTATCAATTAGTTCTTGTTCAATTTGTTCACGGGATGCACCTAAACGTTTGGCTTTTGTTAATAAAAAGCTAATATGTTCTGCAATTGATCGAGGTATTGTTCCATTTTTCATATCGTAGAATAATCTCAATCGGCTTTCTAGATGGTTTTCAATCCAATTGTAATTATCGTCTTCATCAGAATCAAACGTTAAATAAATGTGGGTATAAAAAAAGCGATACATATCTAAATAATTAGCTGTATTATGAATATTTAAATATACTGATTTGTCTTGATCTTTAGTGGGCCATAATTGTAACAACGGAACGAGGTGTTGATCAGGTAAAGATATTTCATCTTGAACGGCTATTACTTTGATGATAGCAAGAAGCTCAGAAAAATTTATATTTTCCACATACACTAAGACAATTGTTGGAAAGGTTATTTTATATTCTTCACATGTTAACCTCGGTATCTTCCATAGAGCCTGCCATCCATTTGGATCCAAATTAAGTTCTAAAAGAATGATCCAATCTTGCTTTATTTGATAAACTGTTTTTTTGTTGTTGCCTGCAAATATCTCTTGATATTCCTGCAAACGTTCCTGTAAACTTTTATCGAATGTAATTACTTCGTCCATTATTTTCTTTTCTCTACGTCGATTTTTTAAATCTTTTTGGTGAAAGAAGGAAAAGAAGTTGTTCACGCTTTTACAACCGACAAATGTGTCAAAAAAACATTTGAAATTTGTTTAAAATCACCTACAATAGATGTCGCTTTAAAAATAAATAAATTTGAAATTATTATATACAGAGTGAGTTAATAAAATTGACATACCTTGAAAACATATGTATAGTGAAAATGGCAAAAGTTGAGTATGATACATTGTTTAAAAAAATTGCGTATTCTAAATTTGTTAGCATATTTAATGTTACGTGACAATGAATTCGATGTTAAGTAATATTTTTTTAGGTCTATATATGTTTATTTATTTGTGCACTTCTATCTTGACTGTGATATTTTTATCTGAAATTGTCCTAATTATAAAGTTAATTTTTATGTGTGTATATCATTTTTGATTACCAGTACCAGTTGTAAGTGATGTGTGGTTATACCTAATTTTTGAGTACTTATACTTGTAAAGATGGAAGTATAAATATCCAAATTAGAAATCAATGGCGACATACAGAATTTTATTCTAAATATGTTGAAAGAAGCACATCGCACACGATTAAAAATATTTCACAACATTTGCACAAGCCGCTTAGTGGTGAGTGTAAAATTTCACAAGTGTATAATTGTTATAAACTAGAATAGTATACCACAGAATTGTATACTATATTTATACGACTACATCTATACAAATGAAATAACTAATGGCATTCACTCAACTATACACGATTAAAGTTCTTATTTGAAATTAAAAATCAATTTCTGAAAACTATAATTTTATGTTTTAAATTTTACAGAAGGCTTTGGTAGTAAAAGTATTTCTTTTATAAATGTAATTTGTAAACGTATTATAAATATAAGGATAGATTTTAAGGTACATTAAACAAATTTCAATAATTTTAAAAATAAAGAAGTTTTATGTATAAATACAATAGCAAACATCACACATTTTCTTAAGGGAAAATACTTTGTTAAATTTTTACATATATCATGAAAGGTAAAAACTGATCAAACATTGACGAAGGATATTTATGATTTAACTCATTTTGGAAGATTAATATTTATTTGTCTGAGATTCCACACACATCCATTTTGAATTTATTCTCATTCTAGAGGAATATGGTCCACAACAATCTACAAGAGATATATTTATATTAGTGTAATAACAACAACAAAACATAGATGATGTATAGAAACAATCTATTTTGCAAATTAACAAAAAAATTGATTATTTTGCACATTTTTCAATGGGTTTAATAAAATTTATATTTAACAATATTTTATTTTTAATCAAAACCCAATTAATAAAGTAGTAGTTTTCTTTTATTATAACTTAAACTAACTGTATGGCATTATTATAGGTCCCATGCTATGAAAATGTAAACACACATGTATGGATTAATATTTGAAGACTGCACTAGAGTACTTTTGGGCTTAACTATAATGATTTAATAAAAATAATACAAATACAAAAAGCAGGAAGTGCCCTACCTTTGAAAGCATTTTGCGGTATTGAAATTCCGAGAACGTTGGTGGCCTGTCGGGAATTTCGCGGCCGCGACGTTTCAACTCCTGAGTAACTTCGACCAGATCCAGAATTTCGATAGGATCCACCTTCTGTCTACCGATTAGCCCAACTAAATACTCGATGTAGTGCAGCCTGACGCAAAACAAAACACAAAAATTGAGGTTAGTCTACAGGAAACAACAGCAAAAAACACCCAAAATATAAACGGGGGATGGCACACCATAAAATTACAATTGTGTGCATGTACCTGACTCAGTCGTCGCTTATATACATCTCTGGGTGTTCCGTAGGCATTAGGAGGTAATTTTCTAGCAGCCCTACGAACTACAGTCTCAAGATCATCGGCTGTTAGCACCGTTAATGTATCTACATTATTATCTCTTATTATTAGACACAAGTACTCAATATAATGTGCCCTGAAATTATAGTATCTACTTTATACATATCTTGTATAATAGCAGTAAGAATAATGTAAATCAAGTTTGGTCAACCTTAATTACATTAACAAGGGTAAAATTTATACGGTATATAGCAAGTACAAGAAATCTATGGTCAATAATGTCTCAATTTTAAATTCTCATTGCACTTGCATAATATTTTGACAAATATTTCTTGCCAAAGTGATAATATAGAGCGTATTCAAAGTTAGAATAGCATAACTGACGTGATCAATATGTGCACAACAATTTAGTCATAAAGTGATGTTAAGTCTAAGTTGCACACACATGTCGATCAAGGAGAGCAAATTCTTGAATTTGTTCCGCACTAAGTACTAGTCCAATCGTCCAAAACTAATAGTCAAAATAGACATAATTCTTCAGATTATTGACGGAAAATGAGTTAATTTTTGTAGTTGTTTGTTGCATAATGTAAAGAACGAACTATATTTCAGTGAAAAGATTCAATCTAGTAATGAATACACATTTACTTAAACAGGTATCATAAATAGTCACTACTTGTATGAATGGAGGGCTGAAAACTCTCATAACAAGTGACAAAGAGGAAATTTAATTTTCAAGTTGTTTTAGTCCCCTGAATCAAATCGCAGCAGTACGAGGATTAATTTTGAGACACCCAGAGTCCTGGTTCTGTACAGGGCTGCCGGTTCACCGTATTTTCAAATTGTGTTTATTAGTAATTTATTCAACCTTATTTCAATTAATGAGTTTAATTTTGCAAGTCTGAATAGAATATAGATTAAGGCCAATATTTGCTTTCTGATTTGATTTAACATTTTAAATTGTATTGTATTGTATTGCATATTTAGTTACCTAATGAATTTTAATTAAACATGTGAAATGTATTTGACGTGTTTCAAACATTGCATTATGTCTCATGAAACTAATAAACATTATTATTATTATTAATACGGTCTGCAGTAACTTTTATCATTTTTGGGTAATCATAGTCTTATTTTTATTTTTAAATAGCTTCCCGGTTTATTAAATTTTATTTCAAAAGTGTCCATTTTTTTAATTTAAAAAATGTGTTTTTGCAGTAAGTGAAGAACACATATGCAGTTAAACGAATTTTTATTAAATTTTACGTACATAGTGAATTTAGTAATAGATAATATAGGTTGACCACTCGTGATTTAATCTAGATTAAATTAATTCTTTGTAATTAAGTACATTTTTTGCAACACATTACCTGCATAAACCTCCATTTCCTGGATTGACTTCACTATTACAAATAGTATCAATAAGACCGGCAGGCGTCTCCTTTTGCAACTGGATTGAGCATTTTGGAAGAGAAACCGCATTGTCTTCTTTATCACCCGGGCCATCCTTATCAAATTTCACTTTGTTTTGCTACAAAGTAAATCAATTTAATTATTTTAGCAGCAACGTGAATATATATTTACCGTTAATAAATATTGCAACTCTTCCGGTTCTTTATCACGAAGGTAGAAGAGACAATTACGCGGATGGTGAGCGTGCAGACCTAATTTAGCACAGTATTCACTCACTCCGCATTTAATACCCATTGTGAATGGTTTATAACAGCCATAACAAAACTCGTGCTTGCATTGCGTGCACGTAAAATGCATACATCCTCCTCTAGCTAACGAATATCTAAATTTGCATTTTGGACAAGAAATTCCATTATCTGCTAAATGTTTTGCCACCGCATTTACAGATGCTTCTGGATCGTTGGCTTCTTTCCATTCTGCAAATTTTTCACAGGTGATGCCCTCGTGTTGTTTCTCCCACTAAATAATTGCATTATTGATTAGAAATTCTTTTTAAACAATTTTTATACTAACAGGTCTTCTGCAAGCAGCACATGTTACTGATCTGCAATCTGGACAAATCAGTCTTCTTTGTCGCGGATTTGCTATATAACCCGAGGAACACTAAAGTATAAAACACTAAATTATCATCTGAAGTAATAATTGGAAATTTCAAACTCAACACACCTGTGCACACCATTTAAAATTAGGGTCTTGCATTAGTGTCCTATCCCTGAGCTTTCTTTGGAACAATTCGTGAACATCGGGTTCCAAAATACCCTTAAGCAGTATATCCAAATTGGCAAAATAATCAGACACTTCATCTTCAGAAATTTCAATGCTATACAATTCTGGATGTTTGCAGAAAGGACAAATGCAATCCATAATATTGCGATCCTGTATTTGTATTGTGAAATAATTTTTGGCACATTCCCGGCAGCATCTATGGATACATTTAAGCATTGAGACCATCTAAAATTATCATTGCGTAAATATATGTTTGTGTTGAGTATTTAGGTCAAATACCTGACTCATTGCATATTTTGCGGCACATAATTCGCATTCTTGTTGCAAGTAGGCTACAGCTGCGTCCAAACTCACACAATCTTTAACTGCTTCAAGGGCTTCTTCCACGCTGAATTTTAGCGATACCAAACTTACAGCCAACTCGGCTTGTTGATAATTATCCACTTGGCCTTCAGCCAAAAACCTTCTAGCTTGTCTCTAATTTAATCAAACATATTTAAAAAAATTAAAATAGTAATGTACAAATATAATAACGTACAGTTTTCAATATTTTTTTCAATGCTAATCTAATCAAGAGTTTATTAGAGCTTCATCATTTCATAACTATTTGACCATTACCACCTTTTTAAACTTTAAGGTATTTTTAGAGTGTTTATAAACAAAAAACGTTAATAGGTTTCATAATTTATTATGTTGAAAGCCAAAAAATTATGAGCACAAAAATTGTCCATGACCGCTCACTCTGATTGTGCTTAAATTTGAATGATGTCAGAATTTTAATAAGAAGTACTGTTCGCCCAGCGTAAATTGGAATATTGAAAATACTCTAAAAAAGAATGTAGAGTTTTATACTAGTGCACGTAGAGCGTGGTAAACAGATCGTAATAAAAATGTTGATTCTATCGTGTCATTGTCTAATATTATTCTACTCCTCATAGGACTCACATACCAACTTACGCTGGGACTATGGTAGTTATGAACTAATGTGAGCACTCAGATTAAAATAAGCAAAGCAATGTGGCTAATTTTGCTGTATAATTAAATTTTCCAATATTGAAAACTGTTTAAGATGATGTCCAATTAAAAAAAATCAATCGCGTAAAGCTTTTTCATGATAAATGAAATTTGAGCGCCACAATTCACTCCTTACCTCCATAATTTCGAGCTCGGTAGGTTGTTTAATTTCAATATTCAGATTAGTAGTAAGTTGCTCGGTAAAAGTCAAATTATTCCTATCACCTTGATTATCATCATATTCAACTTCATCTTCATCTTCTTCGTCATAATTTTCATCTTCTTCTTCATCATCATCATCTTCGTCATCGTAATCCTCATAATAATCCATTCTGTTTTGAATCAATTCGCTAGTCAATTGCTCAACCTTTTCACTTAATTCTTGCAACTTTATATCCATTCTACCAACTTCTTCTTTGTCTTCCTCTTCAAAATCATCAAACTCCTCATCTTCTTCTTCAGAACCACTTTGGTCCGATATTAAGTCCTCTAAATTGCTTTCAGAAACTGAAGAATCGCTATCGTTGTCAAGCGATTTTGTATATGACAACTGTTTGGAACTTGTTGTTGAATCCATTGAATTCATTTTAGTAAACTTTGCAGGGTTTTGGCCTAATGCTTGACTCAATTCTTTAATAACTAGCATCGAATTTTCAATTACTTTATTAACTTTGGATTTACGATTATCTTCAGGTTCTTCCGAATCATCGCTGTATAATTCCTCTGAAGATTCACTGGGCAAAGTAGGCGGTTTATTAATGGTTTTATTGGGCGATGAAGGAGCAGAGTTGACTAATTTCTTTTCAGCAGTCGGATCTATTTGTGATTTGTTTTGGGTATTTACAGAAGATTTGACTGGAATTTTACTTGGAGTAGTGCGATCTGGCGATTTTTCATATTTAGAAACGGATCTTTGTCTTGAAATTGGAATTCTTGAAGGTTTACTAGTCGGGAGTGTTGTTTGAGAATTTTGGGCCACTTGTATTTTGGTTGATGTTTTTGGAGGACTTAAATTCTCTTCGTTAATATTTTCACTGAATTTTTCATTCAAAGATTCTAGTTTTGCTAATGAATTGCTTTCTATTATTTCAGTTTTCGAGGTAACAGCACCTACCTGGTCTTTTGATTTTTCAATCAATGATTCAGATGTAGTTTCCACTGCGTTATCTTTAGAACTAGTAGCAACAACATCTAAAGGTACAACTTCTGGTTTCTTTTCTACAACTGTAATTTTTTTAGGCACTATCACAACCTTTGGCTTAGGTGTTGTATCTTTTTGAACATTTTCAAAAGATTTTATTTTTCCAAGTACATTATTAGTTCTAAGTGCAGGTTTCTTAACTTCATTAGGTTTAAGAGTTAACGGTTTCTTTTCTGGTGGAAGTTGTTTGTCAATTTTTATGGCACAAGCAGTGGAAAGTAGTTTTGGTTCTTGTTTAGCTATAGATGCAGCAGCTATAGGTGTAGTAACTTTTTCATTACTTTCACTGTTTTTGGTTTTATGTTCTACTTTATTTTCTTGCGTTGTAGTTGTAGGAGCTGCTGATATTGTGAAAAGTTGTTCATTGCTATCCTGATTTTTTTCTTTACATTCTGTTGCGTTTTCTTGGGGTTTTGCTTTCTTTTTATTTGATATCTTAGAAGCAATATTATCACTATCTTTAATAATTTTAGTTTCTACTGCAGAAGATGAAGATGTGGCTACACTTTCATCTTCTACTTGCATTTCTTCAATTGGATTATCAAATTTAATTGCTACTGATTCCTCAACATTTTGCTCAATTTTAGTTTCTTCTTCATTACGTACTTCATTTTTGTTTTTGTTTTTATTTTTATTTTTCTTGGATTGTTTCGTCGCACTAGATGAAGCGTTGCTATCAGTTAAATCTTTTTGCACAACTATTGGTAATTTCTTTTCATTAGGTTGAGATTTATTTGTAAATATGGATTCTTCTAAATCACTCTTTTCATTATCAGAAGTGATGTTTGATCTAGATGAGTCACTAGCAGCAATTAATTGAGTAGGTGGTAATGGAGCTTTCCTCTTCTTTCTGTTTCTTTTATTTTTCTTCTTTGATTTTGATCCATCTGATTGACTTTCTGATGAATCAGTTCTTTGCATATTTTTAATTGGTAATGTTTTTATTTGTTTTTGTTTTACTACATTTTGTAAAGGATCTGCAGCAATAGTAATATTTTTATCTAAGGGGTTGCTTTGAAGTTCAGAAGATGCAATGTTTTCTTTAGTTAGTTCATTGCTAATTTCTAAAATATCTTCTTTGGCCACTTCCTGGGGATTTTCTTCAATAACAATATTTTCTTTAACAATACTTTGTGAAATTGTTTCAACTGCATTTAGCAAAATTTCTACAGGCCCTTCCAAATTAATTTCATTAGATTGTTGATTATTTAGTAAAATTTCTTTTTCAATCTGAATAACTTCATTTTCCCCATTATGTTGTTGACTAGCTTGTGGAGACATTTGCGTATTCTTAACTGTAACAACTTCATCTACACTATTATCATTTTTGGATTTTTTATCTCTAAAATTTCTTTTGGTTTTCTTCGATTTCTTGACCATTTTACCGTCTGGTTGCGGTAACGCTGGATTCGTATCAACTTCCAAGTTTGAAACTTCAGGTGCATTTGTTTTAGGTTCACTTAAATTTATTGTTTCTTCCACAATGTTTTCAGATTTTTCATGTATTATACTTGTTTGCAAGTTCACAATGTGCTCAGATTCAAGAAGTGGTGTATTTGCTTGCGAACACACAATGTTATTAGATGATTGATCTGACAAATTTGGTTGCAAGTCCACAACATTATCCAATAATTGCTGTGGGATATTTTTTAATTTTGAAACTGTAGCAGTTTCTTCAACAAGTGCAGAGGTATTTTGATCAGAAACAATTTCTATATTTTTATTAGCGGTTAATTGAACATCTGGTGTTGTTGCAGCCACCAATGATGTTTCATTTTTGTCATTTGTATCTTCATTATTTTTAATAATTGGTTTCAAATTTGTTTTCTTAGTTTTCTTTAATTTTTTAGTACCGACAACTGGTTCAATCATATCATTTGAAGAAGAAGTTTGTTGACTAGAAGAAGCTCTAATATGATTTGTTGAAGTTAATAAAGGTTGATCACTAGATTCATTAGTTTGATTTTTATATTCTATTTTAGAAAATGTATTTTCTGTATTAACAATATCATTTGTATTTGTTGTTTCTTCAATATTTTCTATTTTGGGGTGATCTGTTTGATTTGCAGAATGTTTTTCTAAATTTAGCTTGCTTTCAGTATCTCTGATCGCAGCCTTCGTTTCTTTTAATATTTTCTCTGTTGTTTCAAAATTTTCTTCATTTTCATTTGCATCTTTAGGCTTTACAACTTTATCCGTAATGTTTTTTGTGATTGGAACTATATTTTCTTCGTCTTCTTCTTCACTTTCGTCCTCAGTTTCAACTTTTGCTTTTACTATTTTTTCTTCTGTTACAATATTATCTGCATTTTTAATTGCGTTTTTTTGCTTTATAATTTTAGTGCTGTTTGTGACTGCAATTATTTTTTCTTCATCTTCACTTTCTTCATCAGATTCAACGTTTGATTTTACTAGTATATTTGGCTTTTTAATAGTCAATAAATCTATATTTTCTTCATTTTCACTTTCCTCTTCGATCTCTTTTTTTGTTACTACAGCTTGTTTTGGAATTTCATTTACATTTTTCACATTTTCATTTTCTATCCCATCAGTTGGTTTAATTACATTGTTCGAAACGGTGTGTGTCAATAAATTGGTCTCTTCTCCATCATCACTATCATCTTCACTTTCTTCTTCGACTATTACTACTTTTTCTGAAATCTCATTTGCCAATAACTTATTTTTTTCTTCACTTTCATTTTTTTCCTCAGTTTGATTTATTAGTTTAACCACTTTTTCTTCTGGAATTGACTGGTCGGTTACCAAATCAGCTTGTTCTTTGTCTTTATTTTCTTTATCACTTGTTATTTTTAGCTTATTTACATTTTTTAATTTCTTAACTGTTGATGAACTTGCAACATCTGTTTCAATAACTTTACCGTTTTGTTGAATTTCCCTTGATTTTACTTTTAATGAGTTTTCTGGTGTTGATGAAGATGCCGTGTTCGTTACAGATGATTTCAAAACAATATTCAAAGTACTAACTTTTGAACTGGATTTTGTTTCACTTTCACTAGAATTAGAATCTTCAAGTTTATGACTGGCATCTACAAAATGATCTTCAGGCTCGCTACTAGAATCCGATTCAGTATCACTGTTAGTTTCTTTGGTTTGATAAACATTTCCTTCATCGGTCACATGTATAACTGTACTACTTTTTTCAACATTTTCTTTGCGTTTGGAGGTTTGTTTTATATTTTGAGACGTCTCAGCTTCAATAACTTGATCGGGTGTAGAACTAACCGCTTCATTTTTTTCTTCTGTTTGTGCAACTGGTTCATTTTCAGATTTGTTTTGAATTGCAACATTTTGATTTTCAGCTGTAGGATATACTTCTTGACTGAAATTGTTTACTTGTTCTAAATTCTGCATAACCAAATCTTCAACTAGGGCAATGGAACTTAATTCAGCCGACTCATCAATATGTGGCGTGACGTCCAATGAAGAAGAATCAGATGACCAATCTTGTTCAATAATCAATAAAGCTGATGAATCTGAAAGAGAATCAGTTCCGTTATCAACAGTGCTCTCATCAACTGAATTTTCTAGCGGAGCTAATTTATCAGGAGTTGGCGACGGTGACAAATGTATTGTTGCAATATTTTGAAAAGTTTGAAACATTCTTTGAAAAACATTGGGACTTGGCGGTGGTTTAATTTCAACTGATTGTGTCTCGATAATAGGTTCTGGTGTATTTATTTGTAAACGACTTTCATCGTCGCTTACGTTTGCCCATCCAAATTCATCAAAATTTTGTGGTGAACTGACTCGATTAACATCCACATTTTCGGAAGACATGTTTACTGATGTCCCATTTACTTGAAACCTATTCAGTTGGTCTTGAGGTTGTGGGAAGTTTTCATCGGCCGGACTAAAATTTTGATTTTGTGCCTCTTGAATTAAAGGTTGCACATGTTGGTTACTTGCAGATGTATCATATTGCATAGGTTGTTGATGTGGAACTGGAAAGGGCTGAAAATTGCTTGCTGTTTCAGTAGTATTGGCGGCTAGTAATTCTTGCATTCTTAACCATTCGTTGAATTGGTTATCGGTCATAGCTAACGATAACACTGGATCTTGATTTGTTGGACTGGCTGATGAAGAAAACTGGTTATTTGATTGATGATCATGAATAGGCTGCTGATTGTTAATTTGTTGATAATTAGGTTGATTACTAACTGCTTGCGGCTGATTTAAAATAAATTCAGGTTCTTGGGTACTCGTTATTGTTTGCACATTATTGAGCGGGAGTAGTTGATTATATCCTTGTTGAACTTGTTGGTATTGCTGAAGCTGTTGAAAATCTTGCCGTTGTTGTTGGGGTTGTCGAGTTTGCTGGAATTGTTGTACTTGCGACTGTTGTTGCACTTGTGACTGTTGCGAATTTTGTTGTTGTAGCTGCGATTGCACTGGTTGAACTAACTGTTGTTGCAAAATGGATTGCATTTGAGGTTGAACTATTTGTGCTGGAGCTTGTGGTTGTATTTGTTCAAACTGCTGCTGATATTGTTGTTGTTGTAGCATATTTGGTTGCATTTGCTGATGAATTGTTTGAGCTTGAATTTGTTGCATCTGTTGATAGTTTTGCTGATTTTGTAGAATAACTTGATTTATCTGAGATTGGTCTACAATATTTTGAGGTTGTTGTACATTTTGCTGAGTTTGTTGTATATTTTCTTGATAAATTGTTGGCGCCGCTTGATACTGTTGAGGTTTTGTATAAGATTGTGCTATTGCTTGAACATATTGTGCAATGGTTGTTTGTGGTGGAGGACTATTAGGGTTTACAAATTGTGTTGGTTCTTCTATTCTTTGAGGTTGGTAATGCGGGTTTGTATCTATTGCAGAATTAATATTAGTAAGGGGACTCACCGCTTTTGTAGTTTCCGTTATATTTTTACTCTCATTTGTAACCTCTAAAAAAACATTGCATTAAAGAAAAAATAATTTTGCAATATAAGATATGTTAATAGTTTGATTTGATTTCAAAAATGTTTATACTCTTTTGAGGGACGCATCTAAAGAAGGTCTAGCAAAACGTAAAACATACCAAAATAAATATAAAAAAGCATCAAATTATTAATAGACTGTGAGATACACAGAGTGTTCAATAAAGAGTCACATCATTTGGAAGAGAGGAGTCGCTGTTTCACCCCAAGTTGTAGCTGTTGCAACATTTGTGACACAAGCTCTTTTCAACTCTTTAGAATGTTGATCAATTTTTAGAAATGCACATTTTTATTTTCAATTTTTCTAAAATTACGCTAAAGGTAAATGTCCATTTGAGACAAGACAGTCTCCAGACTAATCTCAAAACTAGAATAGAAAGTAGTCTTTGAAACAAGTTGGTGCTAGTATCAGAGAGTAAACAACACCGTCGAAATTTTGTGGCGAGTTTTTTGTTACAGGTAGACATTTGCCCTAAAGTTTTTGACACATTTATCAATGGTTTTTGCAAAACATAATCCAGGCAGCTCTTGCCATACAAAAATTGTGATTTATTTGTTGCATTCTATTCAAATAAATTTTATCAATAAAATTTTAACTTGGAAGAAACGGTTTCAATGTTCATTTTATCTATAATCTAAATATACAAAATCTAGATTTTTGAGTAGTGTACGTAGTTTAATGAAAAACTTTTGACCTACCTTCCCCTCTAACATCCTGCAAATTAGCCCCCAAATTACCAGCCTCATTTTCCGTACCAACCGGCGGACCCCAAATCCTCATCAGAAAAGGCTTCAATTGAGTCTTACTCAATTCCAGAAAAGCCGCTTCTAAATCACCATGATGTGCTGTCAACACCGTCACTATATCTTCTCGATTAAAATCACCTCTTGAGGCCAATTCACCATACTACAATTACAACAATTATTAAAACAATCAATTAAATGTAGCAGCATTACCTTTCTTTGCCTCTGGTCTACACATTCAGTGACGGCATCCCATACAATCCCCTTATGTTTTCGAAGAGCACCCCTTGCTTCAGTTTCAGAAACAGTACCAATAATATTTATTGGACCTTCACGACCTAACTGAGTTGCTAATGTCTGAACGCTTGTTATCGTTGCGTCCCAATTTTGTTTCAACCAATCAATTGGATTCTCATCTTTGCAATGAGCCAAAGCTGCTTGAACTTCATCTGCTGTATATTTGTGCTGTTCTGCTTCCTAAGAAATGAGTTTTGATTAAAATTTTAAATTGCCAACATTTAACTACATACTCTCAATAATTTAACTAGTTCCATTCCTTGCGATTTAAAAGTATCAAATCTTTCCGGAGTATTTTCTATATGAAACGATTCTGATTTGTTGCGATTCAAGGGACGCTCATTCTGCAAAAATAAATAATTTTAGAATATCGTCAAAGTTAGTATTTTATTGAAAATATGTAAAATTAACCTAGAATTTAGCAACCTCAAATAAAACCTTATTATATAACTAATGTGTTTGTTGAATAAATCTAAATGTGTTAAACTGTTCTTAAAGCACACCCTATATCCAAAATCCTGGTTAGCTCTGTGGTATAATTCTGGCCTCCTCAAATCCATGATGCTGTAGTAAGATCTGTTTCCCATTGGTGATCCTTTGCTGAATCTGTGATCCCTTTCATAATATTCTTCTTGGGCGCCGTAGTGAAAAGATTCAGGGCTTTGCTCTCTAGGCGAGCCAGGCAAACTCTGTAATATGTAAGTTATTTCAAATAAGTTTAACTATTTAAAGATTGAATTACCTGATAATCGTCTGTTGATAAAGAATGTTTACTTGCAGATCTACTGAAGCCCCATTCGCTACTTTCAGTTGGTGTCAAAGTATTATGGAGGGAATTAGAACGATGCAATTCTCTTCTGCGGGTTGCACCGCGGAACTTTCTTCCCGAACGGTTAGTTTTCTTTTGTTGCTGTTGTTGCTGCTGTTGTTGTTGCTGTTCGGGTACACTTGGCACATCTTCATACGTCTTTAAGAAATTGAAATTATTATTTAATTTTATTATGTGGTCATGTAAAAAATACCTGCGTTGACATGTTTTGTGGTGGAGGTGATGTACCAGTTGAAGTAGTAACAGCTTTTTTTTCAGTAGCAGGTTTAGCTTCAGTTCCAACATTATCAAAATGTTCTTCATAAGGTTCAATTGTTGGTGAATTAATCACAGGAATTTCTCGGGGTGGAGAAGGTCCAACACCTGTTGAGATGAGCCGCGATTCACACTGCGCACTAACATTATTACTAACACTTTGCACCGCACTTTCTTTCCGTTCCGGTTCCACTTGTTCCTCCACAGGCATTGGGTCTTCTGGAACAACACGTTAATTTCATTAGAACACACATAAAACACATCACAAACACAATTACACACACTTTTAATTATATTTTTATGGTTTGGGGTTAAATTACATTAATTTTTCATGGCGGAAAATTTCGTGCCGGGCCAAAATGAAATTTTTCTACTCCTACCTTTCTTCACATCCTCCTTTACTTTCAATTTCTCCATGCGATTTAATACGGATTCCGTTTCGCTGTAATCTTTAGAATAATCATCGCTAGAACGGCCCTTTTCTGTTTTCGGAGTTTCTTTTGGTATATCCAGTTTAGGCGGCGTATCTATGCGTTTTGTTGGTGTCTTGCAACAAACCAAGCACACTTTAGAATCGGCTTCATTGACAAAAGTGCAATGTTCGCATTCCCATGTTCCATCCGCCGCTGCAACTTTGGTTGGAGCAATGGGTGGTTTCTTTTCAACTTTCTCTTCTTCGTCTTCTAATTTAGGTGATTCGGATGGTATGTCTTCGCTGCTGCTGGAACTATCTCGTACGCTTCGTCTGCCTTTAATAATTGAAGTACGTTCTAGTTTATCCAATGTGTTCCGCCTTGTTACTTCTTTGGGCATTGATAAAGAATCACGTAGCCGAGATGACCTATCATATCTACCGGATTTCCTTTCGCTTCTGTTATCAGTATGGCTAAATAATGATCGCCTATCATCAATATCCTCATCTGAATCGTCACTCTCCCGATATTTATGTCTACTTTTTCTACTAAGATGAGATTTTCTTGATTTTACACTATGTGCTGGAGATGAAGGTCTTGATGGATGTGCCATCATAGCTTGAGGTGGATATGGATACATATTAGGAGTAGGGCCATGCCAGGTTCCCATCCACATTGGATTCATTGGATAAGGCATATTAAGACTCATATTGCTGCCATGTTGTGGTGGTCTATCGTGCATATTGCCCCATTGATCCATCCACATTTGGTTTTGCTGTGGATAGCAACCGCCACAATTACTCAATTGTGCCATTGATTGAACCTATAAAAATAAATATTATTATGTAAACATTAATTAAATAAAAATAATGTACCTGTTGCATTGGATTAAAACCGTGTTGGTGACGTTGATGCTGCTGTTGCTGCTGCATTTGATGAGGATTATTTAAATCAAAAACTGATGCACTATGAGTAGGTCCTGTAAATGAAGCCGTGCTCATTTTGCGCATAAATCTATCATTGGTGGCATCTGCTGCAGTAACACTACCAGCTCTTCCACGAGGCATCCAGTTTTCCTGGTCGTAATCTGGATATCCAGTACTCGAACCCTAAATTTGAATCATTTAGCAACAATAACGTATAATTTAAATATAGTAATTTACCCTATTTGAACCATCTGACCCAACAGCCAAAGGGATGTTCGGTGTAGTTCCTCTCATAAAATCTTGATGTTGTTTATATCTTTGTTGCAGTGATGGACTGGGTAGGTCGGTTCTACTAAATCTCTCTATAGGTGAAAACGATCTTGAATCTAAAATGTCAAGTTAATTAAATGCCTTTTCTAATTTAACCATTACTAACTATTATCATTTGAAGGTGTTGGTGGTAATGGTCTAGACATTAATCTTTTCAAACTGCCAACTTTATCCTTCAGCGAAAATGAATCCTTTTTGGGTAATGTGGATGAGAACTGCATGGGCACCTGCAACCAATCTCCATTATCGCCTCACATTTTGCGTACCCACGCATAGATTTATTGCCAATACCTTTATGTTAGAAGCGGTCATATTTTTAGTGCGTTTTCGTGCCTTGGAAGCGAGAAAACTTAAGGCTAATCAAAGAAAAATATAGAAAGCCATCCATAGGGATATACGTTATAATGTATTTTGTTTTCATTACAGAAACATTTTTTGTGGTTACAACAAAGTGCAAATAATAAGGCTTTAAATGAGGCGTATGATTTACTAGAAAGCAGGATTTTAGATACATAACTGAAGAAATGATTTTCAAAAGATCGCACTGTCTGTATTATATTTACAAAATTTTAATGAAATATTATTAACCTAAACAACATAATTTGGATCCTACCTGGTTGGCTCTCATGGGAGTTGGACTGGGGCATGGAGATGGGCCTACGGAACCGGCACGGCGACGGCGAGGCGGTGGTACTGGCGGCGTTGGCGGTTCTCCTTTCGGGGGAAGAGGTGGTCTAATCGGCTGCCTATTCACATCTATGGACTGAATCAACAATAGATTAATTTGTTTAGCAAATCAACTAAATAATATCCTTCACTTCAATATCAAAATTTATTCTCACCCTTCTAATGTGTGATGTTCTCTTCGGATGTCTGTGGTACATGTCATCGCAGGATAGACAAAATATTTGTGAGCACTGTTCGCATCGGACGGACGGCACTGAAGATCCGCAAAGCTCACAATGTTTGCCATCTCCTTTGGTATTATCTAAATTACACCAGAGTTTGTTTCATTTAAGTAAATTATTGCATAATTACTTACGGCTGCCATTTTTGGCAGGAAGTGGAGGGGCGTTAGAATATTGTTGTCCAAAATCGATTACTTCATAGTCTGGATCTATTGACTGATTTTTCTTTGATCTTGGCAATGAATTTCTCTTGTCGTCTGGTGGGACTGGAGGAGGTGGAACACCACCACCAGTTTTATTCTAAAATTTACACAAATATTTAATAATTTTCTGTAATTTCAAATTCAACATTTAATGAAATTTTGTAATATTCCTTAATATTTTTCGACAATTGAAAAAGACAAAAAAGTTTTCAATGAGTAAAAGTAACAAAATAAATAAAAAATTAAAATATGTTACTAAGAAATAAACGAAAAATGCTCGAGAATTCACAAGTTTGATAAATATATAAAGAAATATAACAAAATTAAAAAAAAAAAATTTTAATTAACTGAAAAAACAAAATAATTGAGTTAGCGTTATGATATTGGTTGCTGTAGGATATAGATGGATATCTAGTATCAATATTAGAATAAACTAAAATAACATAAAATATAAGAACTTTCTTTTTACAACAAGACACAAAAATAACTGATTGTAACTAATATTACAAAATTTAAAAAAACAAGCAAGAATCAATTATGGTTTTTAATAACTATTTTTTTAATTTAATTCAAACATTTAGAAGTTTTTAGAAAACCTATATTACTTTTAAGAATTTTAATTTTGTGAAAAAACTTTTTAAATTCTTAAAAAATGTTCAAGAATAAGCAAAGAAAACCTAATTGATTTGAAACACTAAAATAATATTAAAAAATATTTTGTTTTGTTTTGAGTGGTTTTTTGAATTTTTTAATGGGTTTGTGAAAAAGGCAATGAGAAACCAGTTTAAATGATTATTTAAAAGTGGTTTTGGAAATTAAAAAAGGCCAAAAATAATACAATGTGTACAAAATTGATTATAAATTAATAATTAATAATAAAGCTTGTAAAAAAATGAAATCAAATTGAAAAAACTTCATTTTTTATTTAACTCAAAAATGTAGAAATTTTCAGATACTTTTAGAAATTTAGTCATGTCCAAAAATTGTTGCAAATGGTTTTTGAAAATTTTCAAAAATAAACTAATAAAATGCAATAATTTGAAAACAAAAAAAATCACGAACACATTTATTATTTAACTTATTAAACACTAGAAAAAAATTTTTTTTTTATTTGACTTAAACATTTGAAAAATTAATAAAAATAAACCGTGCCTCATTATAATTTCGTATCAAAATATTGTATTGAATTGCAAATGTTTTTTTACTTCTATTCAATTTCAATTAAATTTAACGTAATGGAAAATAATGTTTAAAGTTAAAGTTAAAATGCAATAAATGTATTCAAATCCGAGCCAACAATGAGAAAGCCAACACAGAATCGACGTATTCGACGTGGCTTCGAGATTACTTGATGCGACTGTGTGGGGAAATAATTGTTTGTACATTTTTTAAAGGCATTGTTTATTTTATTATAAAATATAAAATGGAATAATAAGTAAATTTAAAAATCATTAAATTTTAAACAGGTTTTTAATCGATACTATCCGACCTTATTTCTCTAAAGGTATTTTTTTCAGATATTAACAAATATAAAAATATTAATATTGTTTATGATAAAAAACATATTATTTCATTTTAGGATGTATATAAAATCTGTATTTTACTATTTTATAATATTTATTTTAAAAAATATGTGCCTCAAACTCGTTAATTTACCAGGAAATGATGGAATTCTCATAATAAATTTGTCAAAATTATTTATGATTTATGTAAATTAAATTAACATAATTTATTTAGTGAAACAACACCGCGATTCTTTAAAATATTTATATGTACCTAATTCCAATCCTTGCTAACGATTTTTTTTACGCTTCCTATAGCGCAATATAATAATAAAAAGAAAGCGAGATTGAATCCGAAGCCGCAAAATGTCCGCAATATGATCGGAACGCGTGCGAGGAAGAAGAAAACAACAATAAGGCCAAAAAGGGGGGCGAGCGAAATGCGAAAAAGTTGTAGGAGTAAGCAAGAGACGAAGTCAATGCACTGCGCACACGAAGCGCTCAGACTTGCAAGGTTATGTTTGGCTCAAGATGGCCGCTGGCTATCTAAAATGCTAACCGCGCGTTAATTATAATAAATTAGTGCACAATGAATCAAAATATAGCGGAGTTTTGTTACGTTTGTTTTGAGTGCAATAAAAACCTAAAAGATCTTCTAAAATCCGCGGAGGAATGTCTCGAGTTGATAGCCAAGCTCAGAGTTTGCGTGTCCGAAGTGGTAAGATTTACCAATTTCCTTCCCACAAAAACAAACAAAACAAAATAATCGAACACAATTACAATAATTATTAATCAAAACAAATTTAATAACATTATACTAGAAAATAACGTCATTTTATTGCGATATTTTTTTAATAGATTAGATTATAGTTTTTATGTATTTATAAGTGCGTATAACCTATAATTTTTATTTATATCTACAAAAACGAAAACAAACTAGTTTGATTCCTGTTTATGCCATGCAAGCGCTATGCTTTTGTTTACATTTTCAATATTGAATAAGCAAGCAATTGTGTTTAAGAAAATCTAAACAATAATGCATTATGATTTATTTTTACATAATGATTTTAATCAATTCAATATAAATGAAATCCAATCTATTTTTCCATACACAATGACACAAATTTAACAATCACATTGGTCTTGATTATTAATTAAAATTTTATCATAGTATTTGTTTTGGCATTGATGGTGGATAAGTTTACAAGACATGTTAATCTAATCATTAAAATACTTATTTTATGTTGATCAGATAATGTAGTACAAATTTTATGTTTTTCTGGCTCTAATAATAAATAATTAAATGAGTATGTTTATCACCATCTAATTTGTTAGGACAAACAATAATATTTTTATATTTGAAAACAATGATTTTTTCTTTGAATGTTGCAATTTTTTTCATATTTAAAATAAATAATTATTGTATTGAGTCAAATGTTTTTTTTTTTTAAATTAATGTCATGTCTTCAACTGTTTATTCTATTTTAATAAAGGCAGGATGCTTTGAAGTAACCTCTCGAACATGTTTAATGTATGCATATAATTACTTCATTAATAATTGTATGTTGGCTATATTATCTGGTACATAGTTTATTTTTGATTAATTTATTTTATTTCTTAATTCTTTTTATGAAAAACAAATGTAAAAAATTAATAAAACTAAAAATAGAATTTATATTCTATTTTTAGTTTGTTTTATTGATTTTTTTTACTTTTGTTTGCTTTCTTTTATTGTTTTTTTTTTGTTTAATTTACTATTTTTCTTTATTTTTGTCAACAATTATTTTATTTATTTATTGTTTATTTTGTTAGTTTAATTTATTTTTCATTGTTTGTTTTTTTTCATTCACCATTTTGTTAAAACATGTTTCATTGATCTATAGTGGGGAGAACAGGAGTTGTGGGATGTTGCAGTGGGGACAATATGTTTATTTTTTGTTTATTTCATTATTTTTATTTGTATCAGTATTTTTTCAGTT
The DNA here is from genome assembly GCA_030264575.1 of Tachinus sp. AB-2021. Lineage (NCBI taxonomy): Eukaryota > Metazoa > Arthropoda > Insecta > Coleoptera > Staphylinidae > Tachinus > Tachinus sp. AB-2021. The sequence continues at coordinate 11,417 of JARJEC010146052.1, read as the reverse complement.
TTTATTTATTCTTATCTTGAATAATTCATTATTTTTGTTTTAATTTATTTTTTGTTTATTATTTGTTTATTCTTAATGTATATTTTTTATTCTTTTTATGTTTATTTTAAAATTAAATTTGTTTTTTTTTTGTTTAAATTATTTTGTTTAGTTTCATTTATTATTTTTTTACCTTTTTGACCGAACTGGTTTCTAGGTTGTTTTGTTTAATTTTTGTTTACATATGTAGTTCAAGATAAAAATAACAGAATTCCAAAAAACCAACAATTTGTCAAATTTAGAAGAAAAAATAGGTTTGGCCGTCAAATGTGAACCATCGAAATCCATTTTTCATTGGAAACTGCATTTTGGTGCTCTATATTGTCACTGTCACTCATGATATTATTTGTCACTGTCACTAATATTGTTAGTTATTTTGTGCAGACTTCGTGCTGTTGAGGCTTGCTAATTACCAAGGATTTTCAAACTTTTGCCTTAACGCGATATTAGATGTTTTACATAAAAAATGTACACAAAAAAAAATTCTAAATAGTTAAAAAAATATCACAATTAAAAAATCCTTAAAATTACAGGAAAATCCAAACAATTTTAAACAAATTTCAAAAAATTTAACATAGCTCCCAACGTTTTTTCTAAAAAATACACAATTTCAAAAATTCCTTGATTACCAGTCCTGAGGAAATAAATCATTCACTGATTTTACATACACCAAAATTTCCAGCTTCAAAAATTTCTAAATAATGCCCAATTCCCAGAAGTAAAACTTTGATTATAATTATATTTTATTATTAAATTCCTCACTTTATAAATGTGACCCGAGACCGAGACAACCCTACGACCTACAACCCACCAACCATTTTATACTCAATAGCATTATCAATTTTTATTCTTTTGTTTTCAATTTGTTCTGTTGTGTAAATCTGTTGTTTTATAACGTGGAAAACTTTGCAAATGTTTGTAGTTGCATTTGTTTGTGGTTAAATTAAGAGAAGTGCCATTAATATTGTATAATTAAACATCTTAGTTTCCCTACACAATATACCAGCACCATCACAACCCATTACATTTTTTTTTATAAATCGTGTACTAACCAACTTAAACAAATTAACTAAATTTACAGTAAAATTTATTTATATAATTTAAATACTTACAGGATTGGAGTTACCACAAGAAGCTACTTCTATGTGACAAATGCATCAGGAAATTAAACAAGGCACACGAATTCAAAAAACAATGCATCCAATCTGCAGAAACACTAAAACTCTATCTTTGCGAAATAGAGAAATCAAGTGACAAACGGAAAATCGAAAAAAAAGAAGAACCACTTGTACTGCAATATCTAAACCTTATGAAAGATGACAAATCAGTGAAAAAGCTTCCACCACCGTTACTCCTTAAATATAAACCAAAAGAAGTAGCAACGCCAACACCGCCGCCGCCGCAACCAGTTTACCCTGCAATCACCAAAATCGTACTGACAAATCAGAACAATTCATTCCAAAATGTTTTCCTCAATCTCCTCCCCCAAAATGCAACCAATAAGACTAATAAAGCGAACGCAAAAACTGAACCAAATAAAGGAGCTTTATATTCATTCTCAAAGGTCCTTCACATCCCAACGAAAAAGGATACCGTTAAAAAACAAGAGACTGAAGTAGTATCAAAATTAATGACTGAAACAAAAACCGAAGAGGTGAGTGTGGAAATCGATCCGTTAGATTTCAATATGGAAACGGCAGAAAAATCCGAATCGAAACCTCTACAAATGGCCAACAATAATTTCCGACCGATTTTACCCAAATTAAATGAAAATTACGATTATACAAATGAGGAAAAAATGGAATTTTTCAATTCCGGCCATTTTCTATTGCAAGATTTTGAAAAGCACAATAGATTTTATTGTGAAAAGTGCATGGTCCGATTCGAAAGCACTAAATATCTGCATCAACATATTAAACAGGTTCATAGTTCACAATATCCCTACAAATGCGATTACTGTGATATGGAATTTGCTGCAAAAGAAGTATTCAGAAATCATATGACTCGACATTATAATGATTCTTCAGATCTCATGAATAATTCCATTACTTTGATAGACTTTAAAACCAATAATCCTAAAATAAATGATTTAGTAACACAAGCCCAAACTGAAGAAGTAACTACTAATATTATTACACCAACTACTACTACCACCATCACTACTACTACAATTAAAGATGATTCTGTTGATGAAGAGGAAGTAGCTTGTAATGAATGTGATCGAGTGTTTGCTTCTTACCAAGGACTTATACGACACAAGGCAAAAGTACATAAAAGTTACAAAAGAAAAAAGTATTTTGTTAAAGGGATGAAGAATGCTAAATGCGACATTTGCAATCGAATGTTTTCGACACAATCATATTTGACGCTTCATAGGAAATTGCACGATCGCAAAGGAGGGGATTATCGTAGAAGAGTGTTTAGACAGAAATCAGAAGACAATCAAATAACTGAGGTGGACGTTTTTGATGATTCCGATGCCGAAATGTGTGAGGATGAAAAAGTAGAAGAAGTTTCTAGGTATGTGTTCTTTTATTCTAATATGGATGTAATTTTATTAAATTGGTTTTTCAATTGGCATTTTTTGTTTAGTGGGGTTTAGACTCTGATTTACTTATGACTTTGCTTATGATAATTTAAATTAAACTTCTATGGGGACGATTTTTTTCAGGGTCAAATTTAGCGTCACGCGAATCTAAATCAATTCCGCTTATTATTGATTTTGCAAAATAAACAAGTTTCCTATATGGTGCAGACTTTTTGCTGTCATTGTATATAAAAAACAAATAATACTTTTTTATTTTATAAATATTTTTGATAATAAAATATTTTTCAAAAACCAAACAAAAATACCATTTAATCCAATTTTCAATGACACAATTTTTCATCAGCCACAAATCATTTTTTATTATTTAGTAAATTATCTTTCAACATTTCAATTCATTTAATAAAAATTACGTTTTATTTATTATTTTCAGGGAAGATGCAAATTCAATCAGTGTTGAAATGGAACACACATCAAAGGAAAATGATAATGGTAAAAGTTAATATTAATTCATAAAAATTAATTCGAGCACTTTAAACTTACATTCAAAAAATGTAAAACAAAAATTATTGTTATATGTTCGATCCCCACCTGAGGTGAATTTGAAACTTTATTTCAAAAATGGAGTAATGGCGTAGTAATTATTTAATAATTATAATATTCTAATTTCTAAAAACTATTGGTTTTTTTATACAATTGAAAAGTAAATTTTAGATTAAGTTGTTGGTATACTGAAGGTTTTATAGAAAGTAAAAATATGATTAATTTAAAACTGTTTTACAAAGTTATAGCAAATGTAACATAACCTCAAATTTGAATGACAAAATATATTATCATAACTGTTACTTTAACATCATTGTTGATTATTTTAAGGAAATTGTAATTAAAATACTAGTTCAAGAAAGCATCGATTCAAGCACGCGTTTAAAATTCCGGCACGGGCCGTGTAGCAGTGAGCGGAGGATCAAACAAGTGCTGGGGCAGCTTTCTGTACTATTTGTTCTATTTTGCGCCTCTGGATTGCTTTTTACAGAAAAGAAAACATTTTTGAAGTTTTGTGAGTTTGTTAACCTGTAACTGCTGTTACCCTATTTTAGTTACGTACTTATAATTCCCCGGTCAAATTGACCGGTGTGATTTATTTATTATTTTTCACTAATTAATTATATGACAGATCAGATAAAAGTTATTTTTGTTTATCATGTTTATTTACAATATTGTTGGAATTTTTCAGTCTTTATTTACCTAACAAATCTAAAAATACACAAATAATCAAAACCGTACTATTTATTCATGTAAACTTGACGAGTTTTTGGCTTTTGTGAGTTTTTCAGTCTCACTTTGTAATGCATTAGCAATAGGAATTTCCGACTTCAAAATTGCTTTAATAATAATTTTCATTTCATTTTTTAATTGAATTATGAATTTCAATTTTTCATTGGGTCAGATTTTTTTTAAAATACTAACAATTTGCAGTAAAATTGGACCAGTTTTCAACTTTATAAGGATAATTAACGAAGTTAAAACACTACCACACGACAGCCCTTCAGCTGGTCAACTGTCACAACAAAGTTGCGAAATTACACTGATGGACAAATTTGTATCTATAAAATTGAAAGCAATAAAAATAAATTTAAATATTAACACGGTCAAATTGACCGACGAACGGCAGTTACCGGTTAATGTTGGGTAAAATGATTTAATATTATTTAAGAAGGCCGTTTTTATTATTATTATTTATTTTTGAAAATGAGTTCTGGCAATTTTTCATTCACTTTGCCTGAAATTTTAGCAAGTGCGGCCAAATTAAAAGTATTGCTAAAATTAATTTTAGATATATTATAATGCAATTGCTTTTACCAATACTTTTAGTTTCTGTAATCCACACGCCCACACCGCTCTATTGTTATCAATATGTTTGATATTAACTTCACTTTTATTATTTGTCTACTGACATTTAACCTTTATATATCAATGGCGCCAATACCAGAAAAATAAAATACACAGCTTAGTAAAGCATCAAAAATTCTCGGTAACGGACACAAATTAGAGAAAAAAAAGTATTTCTAGTACTATTAAATGTTGATATTATTAAGCTGAACAAAAACATTTTTTGTCTGTTTTTTAATATACAGGTATGTAATAATAACATCTTATCTGAATAAAAGGTCCAGTCATAATTTCTATTGTAAAAGAACCCAGATTATTAAATAATATGTAATCAGTAATAAATATTTGGTTTTGTTCTTTTCAGGTTAAAACTAAGATGAATACACAAATTAATTAAAAATTGTAGTTCACTTGTATACAAAAACATAGATATATTTATGAAGAAAGAATGAATGGAACTACAAGGCGGCATGCAACCAAAAAAAATTTCATTTAAACCCAAGTGATTTGAAAATTAAATCATTTTCCTATATTATGTAATATAATTACTATTATATTTTTCAGGCATATCAGTAATTTAATGAACAAAATTAATATAATTGTGAAATAAATTTATATTTATGAGAAAACTATAGGTATGTTTTATAGAGAAGAGAATTTTTAAAAAATTCATATATTATTTATTTTTGCATGTATTTTTTATAAACACTATATCCGAGAGAGAAAGATGATTTGTTTCAAATCCTGTTAGATCTAAGACAGTCATTATTAATCCATTATAATCAAATTTGTGCAATAAACCGATTATTGTAATCTAACAGGAGTTAAAGAGACCTCATGATGCTATTATATTATACGTCGTGGATTTTATTAATTATCACACAATATGATAGACTGTTTTTATTTTTTAATATACTTATTTCTACAATGCCATAATGTATCATGTAACCGCTTAATTTGTATACTATTATTTTATATTATCAATTTTGGTTTGTATGTAATAATATAGAATAGGTTTTGTCAATGACTTACCACCCACTGCGGCATGTTTCTGGACAACCGGAGTCGAGTCGACGGATTTGATATCGCCATTGGCTGCCATCTGCTCTCGTTCTTTTTGTTCTGAAATGAAAATACTTTTATTTTGTATACTGCAGATACAATAATAAATATTTTTAAAAATACTAATATTTTTTTTAATTCTATGGCCACATTGGTGTTGTGATACTGAAATTATATTGGTTGTTCTAGAATCTAGACACTTAGTCTAGTATTCTTTATTATTTACGATGCCTCACTTTAACTTTATTAATACTAATAATGTTACAATATAATATTTCTTCGCCTTTCGGCTTTGAATATATATATATATATATATAGATATATATATATATAACTTATCGACGTTCTTCAACATGTACAAATAAAAATAAATTCAAAAATTTACTTTTACAATGAATAAATTAACTAATTATCTATTGCCAAGTTGTTTCTTCTTTCTTGTACCGATTTCATCAGGAAAATGTACAAAAACAATTTCATTATATCTAAAGTTCGTTTTAATCGTTTTAATCAGTAAATAAAAAACACAAAGTGTTTATTATTATACAAACCCATTAATTTGTTTTTAAGTGTCAAAAATAAAAAATGAAAATTTTTTTTTTTTAATTAAATATACTCATCTAACAAAAAGTAATTTGCTTTATAAGTCAAGTGAAATATTTTTAGGATGCATCCTAAAGCATTTTTTGTTAGATTAGAAAAAAAAGTAACTCTATTAATGTTTTATAGGTGCTTTCAACATGGTAAATTAAATACTAAACTCGTCTTACGCACCCGGAAATCACAAGAGCAATGCATGCACGAGGTTGTACGTCGCGAATAATGCCATGAAATTACCGTGTAAATCTATAACTCGGGAAACCGGCGTAAGTTCGTTAAAAGCTGGGCGTTCCGAATGGTGTGGCGTGGTGCCTTTCCAAAGGCGTGACAAAAAACTGTTACAATACTTAAATCAAGATTCCTGTCAGTCATTTCACTCCATTGGCGTGTTATCATGCCCAGATTAAGAAGAAAATTGTGCTAATTTTAGATACATTTCGGTTCGCTTTATTCGAAAGTTCGTTATTTCAAATTAAATACATTGTATCCGAGAATTCGCTACAAATATGTTTGTTATTGCCAGCCTAGGCAATGTATGGTTGGTCAGTACTGCTAAACGGGTTAAAACTAAATTTTATTGTACGTTTTAAAACGCGAAAATCAAAATTTTATACATAACAGCATTTTTGCAAAATAATTTTGATTGATAATTTTTTTTAAATTTATTAATATTAGGTTTATATTTTTCTAAAACAATTTTAAAATTAAATGATTTTTTTGTTATCTGAAATGGAATAAAGTGATGTGGTTCGTTAAACTTTTTCAATTTATATAATTTTAAAAAATGATATATTATTTTCTTTGTTTTAATGGAGTTTCCAAATAATTCTCTTATAGTAAGTTCATCAAAAGAGTTTTGTATATAATCATACCATACAAAGAAAACTTGAAAATTAAAAACCCATTATATTTATATAATGCTTCTTAGGTTTATACAACGCAAAAAAGTGTTTACGAAAGCATCAAATGCTTGTAATAAATCTAGTAAGAATATTTTCTAAACATGAATATTTTTGAGACATCGGAATGAAATGGAACATGAACATAACAAAAACAAAGCTATTATTTGCAGAAAACTTTAATTCAAGTTGATGCGGGTGAAAATCTAACCAAGTCAACATAGCCAAGAGATGCGGATGTTGGGCTGCATGCAGAATATTGGATCTTTAATGACTAAAAGAACACTGTTGGTACACTGCCAGAACTAATGCAGACACGCTTTCTGAGCTCTACGTTGATACAAACACTTAATCTAGGGGACCTTCAACTACCTAACAAAAATCAACCACAATAGTTAGTCACTTCATGGAATTTATTCCATTTGACAGAAAGAGTTTGCAACTGTTACAATGTGCGAAATCCTCAGATCTACATTTTAGTTCCTTTACACAAACCGCTCTGCTGATGCCGATGAGCAATTAAGGTGACTTCCCAGCCAGCAAAGACGTAATTTTTTGGTCATAATATATCGTGTATTGTCAAAATTTGAATCAAACACATACCCAACAAAAATTAAATTGCTTTAATAATATTATACGGAAAGACTGCTGGATTTAACAATTAAGGTTGTTGAAAAATGCCACGTTTGCCGCTATAGTGATTTGCTATTTGTCTTTATAAATAACACTATGAAATTGTATGAAACCTTACTTTACATTCTCATGTGAAAATGTAACTGCAAAGGTCACCTGGTACTATTTACAACGGAAATGATGGTTGGATGGACATTTAAAATTGCCAGATGGTCTATAATGGCAATTAACTCATTATCATTTAAACTGCAATCGCTATGAAAAAACCCACTCTCAATAGTACGACTACTAAGTTGGGCACAAAATACTAACAATGGCATATTGGTTGATAAAGAGAATGGAACAATGCCAACTGCAGTTATTGTTAAATTACATTCTTGATAATCTGACTGTGATTTTAATAATCATATGCATTCAAGATGCTTTGGATTTTGCAAGGATGAAGAAACTACGCAACACTTGCTGTGTAACTGTGTAGAAATACAAGAAATGCAGCACACAGTACGTTTTGGTTAACCAAAAAAAAGAGCTGAGGCAGAACTGATAGCAGAGCAAAACGTTATTTAAAAGTTTGTTGAAGAAGCACACCATGACCACAGAGACGCGAGCAGTGGAAATAAAAGAACATTCTTACGATTTAAAAAAGGGAAAATGCTAATGCACAAAATAGCGAAGTCTCATTTCTTGAATCTTGAATAATGAGTCCGAAATTCTAATATTTTTTATGACAAACCGGAAAATGTTGATACAATACACGTCCGTAAAATGTGTCGCATGACTCGGAGCATTAACATACTTAAAGTATGTTAATACTTAAAATGCCCAAAGTGTCTTGAATTTCAACATAGCTCCTCGCAATGCGTCATTTTCCTGACTTAAGTAAATAACTATTTTAGACGACTGAAAGTCAATGATTCTGGCCGCACTTGGATCCTGGAAGTTGACTTTTTCAATTACTGTAACTGAAAGTTTCCTACTACAAAACACTATCAGGCCGCATATAGCGGTCTGAAAGTATTTGACATTACGAATTTTTCAGTTTCACTGTAGCTACATAAGTCATAACACATAAATCAATTAAATGGTAAACTGCAGCCGTATAAAAAAATGCTATGTTTACCACGGCCGAAATAGGCCTCTCTCGCTATGCTCACTCTTCTCGCAACTCTCAGACTCGTCCAGCAAAATAGCAATTTCTGGTATTGATAAACAATAGTTATTTGTTTATCAAGGTCAGAAAGTGCTACTTTCAGGCCGCTATGTATGGCCAGAAAAAGTTTTGCAGTAGGGAACTGTCACTTTCAGTTACAGTAATTCCAGAATCATTGATTTTCTGATCCAGCCGTCTAGAAATAATTATTTCGGGAAATAGTAAAAAATCGAAATTTTTAAATTTTAATTGAACATTTTTGAGGCAACAAAAAATTCATTTACACTCAGTTTTCTCGGCTCTTATGTCATGTGTATTGGTTCCGTTTTGTTTAATGTCATCCAAATGTTATTTAGACATAAATTATATTTAAATAGCTGTATAAAAATGGTGCGATCGCAGTTTCTAACATATATCGTAAAATTTCACAAAACTGCTAAACTCATTCAATAAAACATTTAAATTTCACATCGAAACATAAAATTAGAATATAGCGGATCACACCGCAGCACGATTTCCTTGTTTCTTCCTTTCCGCGGTGCCAGTTTTCGTAATCTGCATTGTACGCTAGCCGTCCGTCTGTGCATACTGACCGTAAATAAATACTAGTAACAATCTACAAATAACGAATCTGATCTTGTGCCAAGTGAAATAATAAAATGGAACTGGAACAGTGATTTTCCTATTGCCACGGAACACTGTGCGACGTGCAATATGTAAATAAATACTGCCACTGATTTATTATTTTTTTAGTGTGTTAGGATATCGAAATTTTATTCGTTTGGAATTAGGAACTGGAAACGCCTCGATATCAGTCATATTTATATTTAAATTGATACTTGGCAACAGCAGGCCAGAAATAATTAGCACTGTAAACGAAAATTAATTTTTCGAGTAGTTTTCAGCGGCGCTTCACGAACGACGTTATATAATTTTATTTTAAAAATTGAGCTATTAAATTTAATGCAAAATATTAAATTTTATATTAATTGTCAATTATTTAATGTATACATCTTTATTAATTTGATGTTGATTAATGATTTAGCGAATTAGAATATTAAAATGATTTCCAAAAAAATAATACCGAAACGAATAAATGTAATTACAGTTTGCTTTTCACAAGCCATTCACTAACATGGTTATTTGAAACTTTGCATTTCATAACACTATTTATTTTACTTGGTTCTACCGATATAAGTATAAAACTATACCAAAATATTTTTAAAATAATATTAAATTTCATGAATACCAACAAAAATTATCTTTAAATATTTAAATCGCAGAGCTCTGTGCAGTGGCTCTGTGGTTTTATTGTAAAAATTAATTTACCATTCATATTTATTAACTGAATAAAACTGTGTATCAATAAAGTCCCAAAATGAAAGTAGATAATTTAAAATATTGTTCAATTATCTTTTTGGAAATATTTCGTTAAAACTATCTTTTTTATATACAAAAATGTTTAATTTAAAACTGCCAGTCAACAAAGTGAGACATATAAACATTTGTTTACTTTTAGTTTAACTTGTTGTGAGTAACTGTTTGTTCTACATTTGGAAAAATGTTTAAAAAAATAAAGAATAATTACATTAATCTGATGCATAGACACAATGGGGTCAATAACATATGACGTTAGCATCGTTAGGCTAAAATACTGAGAAAATGTTTCAAACAATGTAAAACGTCAAGAAGTATTTAAAGTTGACAAAATATTGTGAAATAAGATGTCGCAAAAGGAGAAAAAATTTGAGGAACGAAAAGACGTTCTCGCAAAACGAACGAAAACAAAATGTAAAAATTTTTAAAATAAAATTATTATATTAGTCACAATTAAATTAATATTTAAAAAATGAGGATTACTTGTTAGGAAATAGACCTAAACCAAAAAAGTATTGTGTGTGTAAGATGCTCCAAAATCTGAGAAAGTATAAAAATATTGATTAAAATTAAATAAAAATGAAAATAAGCCAATGAATAAATTAAAGTTATAGATGCTCTAACCACGACATAAGATCACTATTATTGAACGTAATCTTAGATCAGATATGATTAAAATACTATTAAAGTTGCCATAAAGTTCCACTTTCATCCTGCTACGTTTTTTCGACATAAGGTTCAGTTGATTCATTGGCCACTCCACACATCCTGCAACCTTTTTTCTTCATCCAAATAATTTTTTTATATCTAATTTTTTCCTTTTTCTTTGTTAAACCTTTAATTTTCTAAGTACAACGGCATGTTATTATATTTTTATTTTACCTAGTCTCGTTCACTCCTGCTTTTCTATCTTGTCTTTGTACATTCCTATTTCTTTCGGTTATTTCACCCCTTAAAGCATTCTTTTTACTCTCTTTCTTTCTGTTTTTAAACTGGCATACACATTTCTATTTTTTTTGTTTACTTCCAATTTCAAGTCTAGCCTGTCTTTTTGTTCATAAACCAAGTCCTTGTAAATGTAGCCCCATCTTTTTTTGTGTAGGGGGTCGGATGGCTATTTCCGCCTTTCTGCACTGCGACCTACGTAGGTCTATTGTGCACTACCCTGCTGCTAGTGTTCTACCAGGAATTTCACTTCTCGGGAGAAGTGTAGAATTTCCTG
>JARJEC010146047.1:0-13434 GCA_030264575.1 Tachinus sp. AB-2021 | reverse complement strand
TGCATTATTGAAGTATTTAAATTAGTAATCACGCATGTGTAATAGTTACGCCCAAGAAATTATATCAATTATTATTACTTGTGATGATGATGGCAATTCTCTAATTTATTATTGTTAATTTACTATATGAACTCTTGTAGCAATTGAATCGTACAATTGAATTATTACAAGACAATTGACTAGTTACATGTAATTTTAATTGCAATTACAACGCGTTTAACTTCGAGATTGGAATTGATTATATATTATACTTGCTTGGAATCAATATTATTCTAAAATTACATTAAGCATAGATTGATTCAAAACGTTATTTCTTATAATACTTTTTGAATAATAATAGAGTGTGGTTATACGCGTTTCTGGTATTATTCAATCGACATAAAGGCCTAAAAAATCGATTTCTAGATTAGTTCGCCTGCACTCAAAATGAGATCCCTAGAAGGTGACACAAAAAATCTAGCTTCGTTCGGTCAATCCGAAATTCGATACATTCATATATATCATTTGATTTCTGGTAGCCAATAATTTTGCGGGATTTTGTAGATATTTTTTAAAAATATTTTTTGGATATTGAGGCTTTTTCATTCACCATACATGTTTACATCTTGTTGACTGTTGTCAACGTTTTTGCACTGTTGAAACTAATTAAAAGAAAGTTTACAAAACCTTGCTTTCCTCTACAAATTTTAACCTTTTTTTGTTTATTGATTTAAGTTATTAGTGGTAATTATTGCTAACGTTGGTTCTAAATATGATATTTTTATCTTTTTTTGACGTAGTGAGGTCTTGGCCCTAACAAGTAGCCCTTGCGCATGGTATTGCCTCATTGTTTTCTTCTCTTTGCAATGTTGATGTTACATGTCTTTGTCACCGTTTCCTTTATTACTCGCGCTTGCATCAACCATTCCTTTCTTTTCTTTCTTGATATAATCTTAAGTTGTTTAGTCCCGTAGTATGATTTCAGCTTAAATATGTTCTTAGTTTCTTTAGATCTTTGTTTACACCTTACTCGCTGTATTGTCTCTTTTTCAAGTAAACTTAATACAGTTCCATCTGTTGAATCCGCTTTGGTAGACCTGGTTTAACAAGTTTTACTTCCAGTCATTTTTTTGAGTCTTCATTTGGTATTATTTCTTTGTGTCCCTACTTATCAGATATATTATCACTATTTCAAAGGTTGGTTATATTTTTCGTCAATCTAGAGATAGCGTAGAGTTCATTGGGCAATTACTTTTTCAATTCTGTCATTCTACTTTCCCTCAGCATTTTTTTCTTTTATTTCTTATCTCTGCAATTTTGCTTGGTACTATTATTGTTTTCGTGAATATTCTATTTATTTCTATTCTTACATCTTCATTTTTTGAGAGTCATAGTTATATCTTGGCCACCTTTATTTCCTTCCTCTTTTTTGATCTTTTTCATGTTTTTTGTTTTTATTTTGATTCTCTCTCCTCTCTCCTTTCTTTTTTTTATGAATTTTATTTCTTATGTTTGTTTCCATTTTGGTATATTTATATCTTCTTAGCTTCAAACTTGTTGATTTTTTTTCTTAGCACTCCTGTTGCAAAGTTTCTTAGTGCCCTCCATTTATTTCCATCTTTTATTGCTGATGATTTTTGATTTCTCTATTTTGAGTTCTTTTCTATTTTCCTCCTATGCCTTGCATTCTACTAGGGTATGTCAGTATCTTCTTGGCAGAATATATATCTTTCTTTGTTTCCCATTTTAATTATTTTTTGTAAATATTTTCTAAAAGCTCCATGATCGGTGTAATTGAGTTGTATAGTAGTATGTCTCTGGAACCTTCTCTACTATTTTTCCGTTGTTATCGTTTACCTTTCTCTTTTCTTTTTTCTTATCTATCTATTCTTCTACCATTAGATTAGTAGGAGTCTTTGCTATTACTTCTATTGCTTTTTGTGATACCGTCCTGTCTTCAAAGCTTCGCCCCATGTTCTGCGAGGTAGCGTAATTTACTTCTTGCTCCTTCCCCTGGTCTACCCTTATTTGGCTTGAGTCTATTTAGACTTCCTTTGATCTTCTTTGTTCCTCTAATCGCTTCTTTTTCCTGTTTATTCCATCCTTTCGCTTTGAGTGTCAGTCCGAGAGATTTTTTTCTCTATAGTTATTATTTGTTTACCTGTCTTTATTTTTCTAGTTCCTCTATTAGTCCTCTTTATCAAGAATCGTGTCGCTTCCGCTTTATGCGATGCTAGTGCTAATCCTTTACTTTTAATCCATCTTTTGATCATTTGAATTGCCAACTCTATCCTTTCTTTTAATACTTTTATGTCTGTATCTCTGCCTACCAGTGTCATGTCGTCCGCAAATATTGTTAATGTCACCTCTTCTGGTAGCTGTAACCCGAGTAGTTTATTATAAACTAGGTTTCATAACTTCTAAGTATGATAATGGTTGTGAAAAATATTTATTTGATACTTTGGAGTGAACGAGTACATTTTTGATTCGGAGCTATCCCATACGCCGGATATACAGTTGGTCGTTCTGGACTAACTTATTGTTTGGACTTGTAACAAGTATTTACATAGATTAATTTTATAGTTTGTGACCGGATTAGTTGCAGGTACATATTATCCTGGTCCAAATCGGAAATTTTTGTCTTATATTTTAATACAAAAATAATTTAATTTTACAACAGTTTGCTGATTGGCCAAATAAGTAAACTTTTTTGTCAGATTAGATTCTTGTATACAATATTCGAAGTTAGAATATTATAATTATTAAATAATTACTACACCATTACTCCATTTGAAATAAATGTTTCTAAAAATTCACCTCGGATTGGTTAAATACCCATAATATTTGGATTTCATGTCTATTGCTCTACCAATTGAGATACTGAAGTATGCACATGAACTCCAAAAATCATTATTTAAATTTTAATTGTATTTTTAATATTAGTAAATAAAACAAATCAATTCGTCACGAAAATACATTACAATAATATATTAACTATAAACAAAGAGTTTCTGACCACGTGATATAATAACCTTAAAATAATTTGCACAATGCATTCAATTAGTTTTTATAACATTATTTATAAGTAAATTCCAATGTAGGCCCACAACTACTAAGTTACTAAAGAATCTTATCAATTATAACCTATAATTTGTTGTTTTTCTCAAGTAGCAAGTCTTATTGGAATGTTGGATACCAACACGGTAATCAACACTCTATCAATGTAAGTATAAATTCAGTGAATGTGTCAACTTTATATTTCGTCACTTACACATATATTTTAACAATGATGTTTTTCTTCTAATTTGTTTTATTTGTGGTATTTTTATATTTTTAATATACGTTTATATTTCCACATCTTAAAATTTGCAAAGCGTTTTCTCCATATTTGTTTATTGTCCATGCTATTTTATAATTTACTAGAAAGTAAAAAAACGTATACTCGAACTAAAGATTTCTAATGTACAAGATCTTCTCAATGCTTTTAAAAGTGGCCTAAAGATGCCCAATCCGAGATTTAATTACAGCTTTTGTTTCTTTCCAAGTAATTAAATGTTAAATGTATTAATTGCTCCAAAAGTTTGCTTTTAACTATGATGTTAATTTTTGGCAAGTCAACTTATAAGATTATTATTGAACTATGATGTTACCTTGTTGTTGTTAATGGATTGTTGTGTTTGTGTTTTTAATTTAGCTTTCGCTCTATTTCAACTAATTTATCTAAAATATTTTACAGGCAAAATGGTGACAAACAGTACCATATATATTAAAAATTTTAAAGATTTCTTTATTCTATTTACCATGCTTGCAATATTTGCTGATAATTCATAAAGTGTATTGTTAAAAATACGTTTGGAGTATATATTAAATAGCAACATCAGATTTTACGTCATTGTATGTTAATAACGGTCCTTCATAATCTATTCATTTTTATGACATTGCAGTTTTATCACCTATAAATAAGTAAGTTGTAATATACGTTGTCCACACATTTAGTTTTTGTTCATGTATTATATTATAATTTTTTGCTATTTTGTATGTTAGATAGTTTATTTAATTTATATTTAATAAATTCTTTCATGTTGTGCATTTTAAAAGAATCATATGTTGCTCTTAGATTTTATATTTCTTTGAAACATTTGATTTATATGAAGTAATGTGGCTGGCTTTTGCGTCTCAGATTCTCTGTCTTTCTCAATTTATTTTACTAATTAACCACCTTACGTTGTTTTATTAGTTCAAATATTTCATCTTTCATCCATGAGTTGTTTTTTTATTGTGCTTTTAAAGATATTCTAAACGACTTTCCTCGTCCCTTAATTTGTTCCACTGGGCTTTGATGTCTAGTTTATTTGCAATTTGATTTATAACAAAATTGTCGAGTTGTGCTGTGACTAAGTGGTTAGTGGTTTATTTTTATTTATAATGTGTTTTCTACTTCACTCTGACATTTTTTTTAAAATTATTTTCTATAAAGATTGTAATAATACAACAGTTGAAAATTGCTTTTTCTAAGCAACCATTATTATATAAAAATGCAGTTTTATTTTAATCTTGCGCTATAAATTATTACGTAGTAAAGGTTGACTGTTGTTTTCTTTTTTAGCTTATTAGTTGAATTGTTGCTACTAGAGTATTACTACCATATCCGATGTTAGTTCTTAGGTATGTTTTGACAATTCTTATGCTATTTCTGAAACGTTGGTTTAAGTATAAGATTAATGTGATTCTTTACTATTTTATTATCTAATTTAATTGGTATTTAGGTAGCTTTTCGATATAACTTAAAAAAAAACAATTAAACAAAAACGTCCTTTTGGTTATTCATTTTGCGCAGTACTTAGTCTCAAACTGTGTTGTCATAAGTATTATGACTGATAAAATTATAAATTAATTAACTAATTCTATATTATCAATCGTTTTTTAATTTTATTATTCTATAAAACACACACACACACAATATGATATGCAAATTTTTTAAATAAATTATAAATTTTATGAAATTTGTTTTAGGAATTTTTCTTAATTTTCATATTATAACTAATAAGTCATATAGAAATTTTAAGATTGTTATCAAATCATTTATTTATAACAACTTGTGTTTTTTTTTAATAAATAATAATACATTTAGTCATCATTTTAATTTTGATCTACATACCTATTAAACATATGAGATAGGTTTGAGAATATCAATAGTTTGAAATAAAAATTAATAATTATTAATGTGCATGTATATTTTAAATAACAAGGTTGGAAAGATATATCACAACGTATATATATAATTAATATTTTCTTAATTAATAAACTATGAATATATTTTTTAAGAGTTAAATACTCTTTGTTTTATTTTATTATGATTTTGTAATATGCATGTATAATTTGTTTTTAATAAATTAATTTTATTTATGATATTATAATAAAAAACTAAATGCATGGTAGTAGTCTTTTATTAAAAAAAAAAAACAAATAAATATTCAAACTTGGATATATATATATATATATATATATATATTGGACGTACATTCAAATTGGGATAATTATATTTTTGGACCATTCACATAAAATAATTTGTGAACCAATAAAGTTTAATTTGAATTACTGCTTTAAAATTAATTTATTGTTTATCATGTATAAATTGTCTACTAAAATAACTAACCTACTCTCTTCATCGCATGTTCTCCACGGTATAGTAGGTTTAGGGAGTGACCTCATAACACGCCGCCGTTATACACATTCATGCCTCCCTCATTATTGCAGCGCAACCATCAATCACAATTCACGCCCAATAAATCAAATTACCTTTAAAACCATCGCTTCGCTTAAAAAGGCCAGGCAAGTTATTTATCGTCCTATTAGGAAATTCATTAACCGGCAGCGCAGCCAAGCCTGATCAAAATTATACAAAATAAATTGATAAATTTAATCTATTATATTTTGAAATATTTTTTGCACTTTTTATTAAAGGATTTTGTTATAAATAGGAATTTACTGTACTCTACATACAAGAGCAAACATTGGATTTCTACTTCTGTTTCAGTTAATTGCAGAGTAAATCTTGTTGTATTACTGCGCTTAATTGCTTTTATCACGTAATAACACTCTTAGTTTAACATCTCTTTAAATTAACTTGACAATTTCAAACTTAAATTAGCAGTAAATTGTTAAGTCGTAAAAAAATAAGTGATGTTACGTTCAATGTAGTACTTGCTACAGCATTTCATCAATTTACATTCCATTTTAATAAACATATATGATAATTATTATATAAAATAAAGTTTCTTTGTCATTATGAATCAGAAATATTGATTTACTGATAAATATTAATTAAAAATTATTTAAAATTTTAATTATGTTATAATATGTGAACTCGATAACTTGATAAGAATTTTTTAACTGTTTGATAGTGGTATAACCATATAATAATAATAATTATAATATTTATTTGCTAACAGATAAAATATCTATCTAGAAAGAATGTATAATATTTTTTCTTGTAGAATGTAAACAAACCAAAAAAAGTAAAAATATGTTTAGCAATTTTAAATTAAAAATCAAAAGATATTTAGAGAGCGACATAACAAAAATATTAAACAAAAAAAATGGAAAATGCAAAAAAATCACAAAATATTGAAAATTGTGTAAAAATTGGTCAAAATTAATTAGTGCGAATAAAATCCAAAAATTTTAGAAAGTTGAAAAGGGTGGTAAAGTTGTTGTGTATATTACTTTCATTGGCTTCATTTGATATAGCATTTGATTCAACAATTATTTATGTTATTAGGTAATGTTAATTTATCCAGTATCTTTATCGTTTTCCTATTGCTGATATGTAAGTCGTCAAAAAGTTCCACTTATCTTTAGAAATATTATTAATACCAATATGTCTCCAATATGCTTTTTTCTTTCTTTCTATTGCAGAATTTTTTAAATTTTGAATGCTTTTGTAGTATTCCCAAGAATGATGAGTTTTATATCTTTTGTAGCGTCTGAAACTTTTATCTCTTGCTTTCATCATTTCAATAATGCTAGTAGTGATCCAAAGACTATGTTTTTTAGCACAAACATTGAATAATATCGTACATTTATTAAAAAATTGAAATTTTGCAATCTATATTTTCCATGTAATAGAATTCAGAAAAAGGTCACCACCGCCACCGCGTTTATCCTTCACACTTGCGTATACTTTCCCATTAGTGGTCCAGACGTTTTTTGTTTCCATCTTTTCTTCTTGCTAATTTCTACTGCTGATAGCTTTCCGATCTTAAATTTTCAGCCACGATGATCAGCATATCTTTTAAAAAGTGTGACTTTTTAATATATGCATTTTTCTTCTTTGTTATGGAATTTTATGATAATAGATTTGGCATTATATTTATTTGTAAATTCATAACAGTTGACTGTTTGTTTGTATATTTAGTTTTATTTTTTCTTTGAAAAACATCACTATTTTGTTTTAAATAATTGCACGTTTTTCTCCAATGAATGTATGCGATTAATCTTATCATCTTCTTGACTATTAACTTTGTTTATGATTTTATGTTTGATGGTAGCAGTTATGGCCAATATAAATAAATCGTTTTTAAAAAGTTTTTTATTGTTTCTCTTATAACCTCTTTTATGTCTTCTTTTGACTGATCGTTACGAGGCATAATTTTAATCACACCACTTACCAAACACTTCTGCAAATATATTGTGCATATAGCTATGCTATAAGAATATTTATATTGCACTTAAACTTGGTAAAATACAGATAACTAACAGGACGAAACAAAGCACGTGTTACTAGCACAATGTGTGGTTATGCTATATAGTGGATAGCAAGCTAGAGGTCGCGGTTTCAAAGCACAAAAAATGTGACCAATTTTAATCCCACTTTCAATCCACTGGTGGTTGAAAGTTACCTTATA
The DNA here is from genome assembly GCA_030264575.1 of Tachinus sp. AB-2021. Taxonomy (NCBI): domain Eukaryota; kingdom Metazoa; phylum Arthropoda; class Insecta; order Coleoptera; family Staphylinidae; genus Tachinus; species Tachinus sp. AB-2021. Next base: position 5,548 of record JARJEC010146047.1, on the reverse strand, counting down.
AGCTGTTGGTCCCATCAAAACCCCGGTATCACAAGATTCTGATTTTTTTTAAATTATAGATACAAAGCAATTTTTGCTGTTCAGCCATAATGGTAAAGCCAACAACCTAACAACATTTTTGTGAAAACTTTCATGTAAGTTGATAAAAACACGTATATTTAAAAAAAATATATTTATTTCTGGTTGGTACAAAAATACATAATATGTAGCTTTTAACATACTCGTTAATGATTATGCGACAAACTAAAAAGGTCACTGACATTGCATTAAAAAAAACAACGGAATTTTGCGATTTTGCTTGAATTTTGAAAGAATTTATTAACATATCTTACCGCTGTCGGGGTGCCTCTTGGAACGATGTATAACTCTGTCCGTATGTGCCGTTAAAGAAATTCTAGCTCAAACCATAATTGATACTTTGTTACCCGACTTTAAGACTAAATTTACATTTGGCAAATCGATTCCCTTGTCTTGTCTTTACCATACCCTTTCACGGTCATTGGGATATCGCGGCAAAAAACTGAATTTATTTTCTCAGATAATATGATTTCGGGCAAATCATATTATCTTTTAAAATATTCCGTCTGCGACTGGTAAGATTGATTTGCAAGTCTTCATCAAACTCTCTACTCACTTACCTTTACATATTAGACTTTGTGAATTTGATTTCTCATTTTTACAGCTGTAGAACGATTCTTTTGTAACCTTGGCAATAATAAAACCTGTATCAAGATTATTAGTTTGTTGTTGCAAGTCGTCTTGTATTTTCATTATTTAAAAAAGTAAAGTATTTCCCAACAGACAATAAAAAATCCAATTACAGGGAAATATTTACATAAAAAATAAAAGAAACGATACATGTGCTACAATAAATATAGAAATCGATCAAAACAATTGTAATAAATTACTTAAAAATAATAAATTCAATAACATAAACATCAAGTTTGATCAGGAGTGGCAATTGTACACTTTTCAATATGTGATTTGAATTTAAAAATGATTAAAAAAAAATGTCAGAAAGTTGAATATGATGATGTTCTAATTATTTTGACAATGGGTGAGATGTTGTGATAACTTGTCCTAGAAGTGGCATTTATAATGCTAAATGTTAAAGAATTACGCAGACAAGTTCATGGTACATATAAAGTGATCTGATCAACAATAATTGACTTTCTAAATAATAATGAATAATTGTATGTAACAACTGAACCGTATTAATATTATGACAGCTTGCAATAGAAGTCATGTTAAATTCATCTAATGAAAGTTAAGATGGGTGCCCTCTCTCTGGGTACTGGCGAGTCATTTTGAAGTGGAGCCGTTTTAAAAACTACCGCTGCACGCTGTGTAGCTGCATGATATACTTTTGGTTAGCGGATGCCTATACCGGCCAATAGTACATAAGTTTACTCCATACAAATGTATATAACAATAAAATAGATAACATACAGATAAAGTCTTTTGTACTTCTAATAATGAACTTAGATCTTTAAATTCAGTAACTAGCTTTATATCACAGTTAAAGAGTTTATAATTATAATTTATTACATTCACAATATGTGTAAATGACAAAACACAACACTTATCAACATTTACGTCAAGACCATTTTAAGTACATCAATCACTGAGTTTACATACATATTGTTGTAATATATCATAGTCATTTAATGTTAAAATTTTGTTTGTATAGCTTAATATCATCTGCAAATATTAAGAAATCACAGTATAAAATAACACAGAAAAAATTAATAAAAAGTAGAAACAGAAGCGGGCCTATATTGGAACCTTGCGGTACACCACTGATGACGATATATTCTGCTAAAGTGTGTCCATCGTTTTCCATTTGTGTACTCAGTTTGTTAAGTATGATATAATTACACTATTGATATTATCATTAATACCGTATTCTTTAAGACACGTATATGAAGAGGCATACAGCATACATCAGTTTGAATTAACCTTTCCATGTGTTAGCAGAAACTTCCTTAGTAAATAATAGTAAATTTGTAAGAGTAGATATTCTCTTAATGAATCCGTGCTGATACAAAAATAGCTGTGTGTGTGTGTGTGTTTTGCAAAAAATGTACTGTAGTAAAGATCAGAAGACTTACCCCAAATGCTTGGTTATTAAAAAAAAGTATATACTATTTAGTATTGTAGAAATGTTATTTGATCTGCTTATGGTCCTCAGGATTATGAGCTTGGGTTCCGGGATTGCAAAAGAACATTTGCAATATTCATTCATCAGTGGTGGTAGATGGCAGTACATACACACAAACAATATCAATATTAAAAAACTTGAAGAAAATTCTTGCAGAAGTTGCGTTGATATTTGAGATAGGAGAGACAATTATTATTTCCCTACATTTGAAATTAATTGCTAGTAAAGCTTCATCATTCTTAACATAATAATTGTTAGAAAATTATTCGGTTGATAGTACCCCAGGTTTAATGCAACAATGTCCATATTTTGCGATTTGTTGAAATTGTAGAATTGGTTAGTTTTAGAGTTGAGGCCTCCAACATACTGGTAATAAATTGCTAACGATGTCTGTTGGGACGGTACTAGTTTTCCAGATGCATTGAAAGTGTATTACATTTAATAATTTTGGGCACATTATTTATGTATTTAATGGTTAGGTTTTCACCATTATCCACCGTTGACCAGTCTTGGGCAATTATCAATTTTATCAACAAAAAAACAATTAAATATGCCATGCCTCACACTTGAGCGTAGCAAACCTAAATGCTTTCTACCAACATTAACAACGTAAAAAACAACTTAAAACTAAATTAAATGTAAATTAAAAATAGTTTTTATTACATTAAAAAAAGCATGTACCTTGAAGCTCCAGTTTGTTTTATATTACAACATATTGATGTTTTTAAGATAAATTTAGGTGGCTTGTTTTTTGTGTCGACGAATATATGTAGAAATTTTAATAGATCAAGTGAAATAAGAAAAAAATCCAAAATTTTGAAAATCATGCAAGGCTGCTAAAAGAAGTTATAAAACCTGAAGAAATTAAAAAAAATATCAAGCTACAAAATATTGAATAATACTTAGAAAGTAGAAATTCGTAAAAATTGGTAGATGTTTGTAGAAATTTGTAGCAAATTTGACAGCAACAAATAGTATCATGAGTGGCAGACGAGTGGTGGTAACAATATTCTGGCAGTAACAATATGCAGTTAAAAAATGTAAGGCACTTTGTGGAAAAAAAGTAATTTGCTCCCTACATTTTTTTTGTATAAATTCGTTAACAATTAATTTAAAATTATTATTTTTTTATAAATTACCATTTTTGTAGAAATCCTATTATTATGTTGTTAGTGACAACAGCGTTTTGCAATACTTAATGTGGTTGCAATTAAACCCTAAAATCGTTTAGTGGTAGGTCGGTCACTTGCGTATTGCAAACTAGGCTTTAAATTGAAAATACGTGGTTTTTTCATTTATCATAATATGACACATTAATTTTTTGTTTTATTGTAGAAATATGTAAGTATCCTTCAATATAAGAATTATTAAAGTTTAATGACAAAATGGGACATAATAGTATATTAGTATATAGGTAAAATTGATACAATTTTTCTCATGTTTAACGATCAAGAAATTTCAGGAATAAGATCTAGGCGTTCATTTTACATGGATTTCTGATACTACGTATTTTCCTGCGCTTAAATTTCTCTCGTGTTGAATAAATCGAAAGGGTCTATTATTATTGACAAGGGAGTCCAATAACAGAGCGGCTGCGATAAACAGGGATGATGGGTAATATTTCTGGGATCTGCTTTCGGCAGATGCATGATTTATCACGGGATTTCCGAGAAGTGGAAATGCACAGTGGGAATGTCCCAATATGAGATTATTTACAGTGAATGCACATATATTCTATACAAATTATTTATTAACAATTGTGTGTAAAAGTGGGAGATAATCAGAAATTAATAGGCTTTAAACTTTTCTCAAAGTTAATCACTTTAAAATCGCACTCCGCTTATACATATTTAATTCCAATTCAGCTCGCAGTGATTTTTCACGGTGTCTGGGAAATTTAGGCGTGGGATAACTAATTACACGGAGAGTCCCGGCCGGCTACCATAATTCCCCATTTAATATTTTATTCGACGATCATCCATGAATTAGAATTTAAACTTCCCTGCTGTGCGAGTAAAAGAGAAAAAATACCTATTGGAATCTTTAAGTGGCAAAGATCGCCCATAATCGGCAACTTCTTCCGCGAATTTTCCCATTTCCCGGTCGTTTATTTCTATTTATAACGGCCGCAGGGGTAATACGTTTGCCAAACTTTTGCCGCCCTCCAAATTGTAATACATCGGTTAAAGTTAATGATATGCGACATCACGATTCCTCCCTGCCCCCAGAACGGAATTCGAACTTGATGAATATTATCTCAATTCCGCACACACGGACGCAAAACGCAAGGAGAGTAGACACTTTCAAATAGAGCTCATTATCTTTTGAATCAGCCCCCTTTGCCATCCCTGAATATCAATTGGTGATCATGTAGGAATGAATTCACATTCTAATTATATGCAAGCAAGTTTTGCGGTGCATTTATTCAGGAAAGGTTCTTATATGAAACTTTGTACGTGACTGGTATACAAACAGAATACGGAATGACTTAATTCCTGCAGGCCTTTCCAGGACGCCTAATCAGCAGCAAAGTGCACATTAAAAGCACTTTAGTTTTAATTATGTGGATTTTTATGTTTTATCAAACAGTTAACCCATTTTGCAGTATGATTATTAATATTTTATTATTGAAAAAGTGAATATAATTGCTATAAAAATTAAAATTGTTCTATTTGATGTGATCAATAAGTATTAAACGTCTTTTAAGTTGGTGTGATTTGGCAAGCATGCTACGATATTTGTAGTTTAGTCGATTAAAGAATCAATTCAAAAAAAAAACTTCTCAATTGCTATTTATCTATAACTTCTTATTTAATTTGAGTTTTTTAAATGACATTTCACATCTGAATTTCTACATATCTGAATTTCTACATACATAACATTAATATATATGTCGCATATTTGTCGGATGACATGTATCCATGATTTGCTGTGTTTGTAAGTTTATATGTTTAGTAGTTCTTCAATGTATTCTATGATGTTGTATTTACTTGAATATGTCAGTTACTGTTTGCTTTTTGATTTCTGTGAGTAGCGTTTGCCTTTTAGTGGTGTGGTTTGTACTTTGTTCTAGTTTGGCACACATTTAAACAGAAAGATTGTGTTTAAATGTGTGTTGTTTGTCACCTGTTAATCCGTGGCCCGTTCGATATCTTATTATTCTTTTAGTTGTACTTCGTGATAGGGTGTGGTTAGTAAACCATGGTTTACGGGTTGGTACCTGTTCAATTTTCTTATAAATTCTTCCGTTTGCTGTGTTTTCATTGTATGTTTGTCCATTCTTCTTGTATTTCTTTTTGAAGTTGTTGTTTGTTGTTCTAGTGGGGAATATTGATGATTGGCTGGATTACGTTGTAGGCATCGTTGTCGGCTAGATCGTTTCCATTT
>JARJEC010146032.1:0-17811 GCA_030264575.1 Tachinus sp. AB-2021 | reverse complement strand
GTTTAAAGCTTATTTTTTTCCTTAACTTTCCTTAACTATTTTTAAATATCTAAAACACGTCGTTAAGATTATCGTGTTTTAAGATGTTGTTTATATTCTACCGTGGAGATTAAAACGACTACTTAATATTGAATCAAAAAAAAATTTATTAAATAATATATGAATAGAATATTATAATTATTAAAAAATGCACCTTGCCATCCAAGATCAACCCATAACCTTTAGATTTTATGTCCACTGCTTTACCGATTGAGCAACCGAGGTATCTCAATTGGCATTGGCTTTTTGTTCCACAACCACGTCAAAGTCAATTTTTTGAAACATTCATTACATAATATGCTTATGCATATACACTTGTGTGTATATCTAGTCTATGCGAGCATAATTCTGAAGAATTATTTTGCATTTTTATTATTAAATTATGATATAAATGATAAATCTTTACCATTTTACTTTACTAACTAAACTTATCGTATTTATGGCACCTATTGACGACCTTAAACCATTAGGTTCACTGTGCAGATATTTTGCTTCACGTGAATGGTCATTAAAATGATTAGATCCTGTAGAGTTATCGCAACATTTAGACGTATACAAAAGTAAATTTTACTACTATTGTTTCTTATTTCAGGTACTCGGTAATATTGTTCGACAACCCCAACAAAATTATCCTCCTGCACAACAACCTTTCGACGAAGATATGGGTTATCGCACAATGACAAGAGAAGATGTAGCAATGATACAAGAAAGGAGGATATCATCAGCATTAATGTCACCTCAACAAACATCACCCATGAACAATGTGCCTGCAGCTCCTGCATTACCTAACAACAGTGTCCAACCTAGTCCAGTTTCACCACCATCTAATCCAGGTAATTGATAACATTCGATTGGCTATTTTAAGAAAGGGTGTAATTGACCGATTATCTATTAAGGCAAAAGGTACGGGCCTAATACATTCAATTGCAAAACTTTACGATTACTACTTATGAATATTTATTGTTGCTTGACCGATAAGAGTAGCTAAATGCGCATCGTCGATATAATTCATGCAAACTAATATATTAATTTGTTTGTTTTGTTTTTATGATCACTCCTATTGTTTATTGCCGCTGCAACATTAACGCACCTTATTGCTTTTTTACACCATTGGGTTTGTATCGGTTCCGTACACTTTGGGTCGATGAATAGAGGCGTCATTCTTTGCCCAAACAATTGTTATACAAAGACTAGCTTTAGATTTGCGGTTGCTGTGTTGTAGCGGTATGGTAGATTCAAAAAGGCCCTCTGCGAATTTTACGGCTCAAGGCAATCATATTATTGCTGTTTTCATTTAGGTGTCCCAAACGGCGACAAGATTGTTGCCCCGAGCTCTAAAACTCGCGGGGACCTCTAAAATCGACCATACCTGCAACCGAGAGCAAAATACTTGCATAACTGAGCCGGCGCGCAAACCCAATTGTGCGAAAGAACACTAAGGCATTGCAGACTTTTTACATTTGTATTAAATTGTAAATTTCGTATTAGGTTCCCTTTCCATACGATCAGATTTGCAACGTTTGATCGATGAACGAAGTTTCTTTGTCGTCATAATGCGAGTTTTTTTTGTTATCGGTTTCCGGTAGGTCAATTTAAAGAAGCCCCTTGCAAAGTTTTATAGTTTGGGGCAACCGTCTTGTCGCCGTTTGGGAAAATCGAATACAAACGGCGACAAAACTCGCAGGGGGTCTTTTTGAGTTAAACCGGCAACGGAGTGCCATAAAACTCGCATTTGGACAACAAAGGGGCTTCATTCGTCGACTCATCCCGAACCGGCACAAACCCGTTGTGAAAGCATTTTTTTTTTTAAATTTTTAAACGTAATATTTTTGTATTCTGTCCGCATCTTTTTTAGTCCAGATAAGCCCACTAATTATTCTTTTAAAGGGACACATACGGCAATAGTTTATACGTTTGGGCCAATACAATTATCGCTATAGTTCTTCATTTCTTTAATCAAGAATAAGAAAGTACATTAAAAAAATGTAAACCGTTTTTTCAACTCAACAAAGCTGATTTTTTAATACAATCTTTTCAATTATAATAATTTTTTCAAATATACTAGTTACAAGAAAATTGCTTATACCTTATTAGTGGCGAAGTTTGTAAATAAAGATTTTTTTGTTGATACTGAAATTTTTGTGTTGCCACTTTTGCTTAACCCTGCATTTATATCGGTTTTTGAATTATCTAAATGTTGTATAGGTCACCAACGTACGACCAGTGCACCACCAGCACCCCCGCCAATGATGAGCATGGCTGCTGGTCCAGCACCACCACCACCTCCTATGGGTGGCCCGATAGCACCACCAATGGGAGGTCCACCAGCGCCGCCAATGGGTCCACCACCAACTATACTTAGTGGTGGACCACCTCCAATGATGGGAGGAGGTGCTCCGCCACCCCCGATGATGGGCGGTGGTGGACCGCCGCCACCACCTCCTCCTCCAATGAATATGTCCAGGTCGGCTAGTAGTGATATGGTTGAAATTAACTCTTTAGCTGCTCAATTGCAAAATGCAAAATTAAAAAGAAATAAAGTAAGTAAATTATTATAATACATGTAGTTACAGAGTGATCAATAATAATGGCCACTGAAACAGAAATTTGCTCTTGTGACAAGTTATTGCAGTAAATACAAACATTTACATGTTTCAAATCCACTGAATAGTTTTTTATAGAAACAAAAATAATTATAATGGCTGAGTGACTGATCAGCAAATATTTTATAAATAACATTTACATCAAGAAGCTTAAACTATTTAACTGGAATTGCAAAGAATATTATGTTGTGTTAATATTAATTAATTAGATCGTCATCGTCAAAGTATAATTTACATGCTCAGTGGTTAGTAGTGCGTTGACGGCAGTTCCAGAGGTCCCGAGTTCAAATCACGGCAGTTCTTATATGGATAGTCGACTTTTTCATGTTAAAGAAAAGTTGTATTAAGCACACTTTCTTTTGGACTGCAAGAATAACTGTAGGTCCAATGGAACTGTCTAGATATTGCGCGCACATTAAACAATGTAATTCAGGTTGGAATTCCAGAATTAGCGGCAAAATTCTCAGGTGTGGTTATTCTCTGGCGTCTATCTCTCTCAAAATGAGGATTGAAATAGACCGACGTTAAACAATGCATTAAAGAAGAAAGTTCAGTTGTCTATGGAAATTCATAAATAAAAATATTACTTCTTTATAATTGGGAAGATATATATATATATATATATATATATATATATACAGGTTGGGGATTAATTGTCTTATAAGCGCCAGGCAACTTTGTAAATAGTGTTAAAAGAAAACGAATATCTTAATTCCAAAATGATGGAAACATTTTCAATTGCTCTCATGAGTTCCTCAAAATTTGATTACACTGGGCAACTTACCAAAATGTTTAACCTGGCGATTATTTGACAATTAAAATCCTCACCTTGTATATATAATAAATATTGGGATTATTTATAATTCATTTCTTATGAATAGTGGAAATATGTTTACTATTATATTTTTGTTATTTTTTAGAATACACCACCACCAGCAGAAAACAGTGGGTCTTCAACAAGTAGTGGGGGCAGTAGTAATTATGGAACAATAGGTAGAGGTGGTGGGGGTAGCATGGCTTCCATGATGGATGAGATGGCAAAAACATTAGCACGTAGAAGGGCAGCTGTAAGTAACGTATGGCCATAATTTTTTTCTTATATTACTCTTGTTTAATATTTTGATAATTTGATTATGCGATAATACATTTTACAACATGCATGCAAACTAGTTTCATTACTGACATTCAAATTAGTGTAAAATTTTGCCACGATGCTTGGATCTCGTGAAATATGATTAAACTCAGCTACTCTTTGTTTAATAACCTTTTACACCTGTGAAAAATATAATATACTACTAAAATACTACTAAAACCACTTTGAGAAGCAATACAACTTGTGAGAATATTTGTGAATAATTGATTTTTGACAAAAACAGGTACACATCTTCTCAATGGGTCGTGAGGTAGTCCGTATTTAAAACCGTTTTGATTCTTAATAATTGATTTGATTTGAATATATTGTTTTGATAAAATATAAACGACATGCAGTGAGAATTAAGAGGCAGTTTCACAATATAGGCTTGTGCAAGTCCATCAAAGTAGCCCAGCGTCAGCCTCACCTTGTATTTAAATTTACTGGGTGACAACTGAAACAGGTTTTTATGGGTTAAAATACATTGCAAGACTTTGCTTTGCTGCTAAGAATTTCTAAAATATCATTCATAATAAAATAACATCAATTTTATATATTTGAAAAATTCACCACGGATGGGGATCAAACCCATAACCTTTGGATCTCATGTTCACTGCACTACCAATTGAGCTACGGAGGTATCTCAATTGGCTTTGGTTTTGTTCTACAACCACGTTAAAGTCAATAATCCAAAAGTTATGGGTTCGATCCCCACCCGAGATGAATTTTTAAAACATTTATTTAAAAAATGGAGCAATGGCGTAGTAATTATTTAATAATTATATTATTGTAATTTCATGTGATAATTGTTCAAAATTGAGTGATTTGTGCACTTTTTTAAATCCAACCTTAGCATCATGTAAAAGTAGATTCATTGCTATACTAAATTTAATTAGATTTATTGATTGGAAATCAAGGATAATTTGTTATATTATATAAATATCTACCTCATCAATAAGTTGAGATATACACCAAAAATATTTGTCTAGAACAAGTTTTGTTATTTGTTAAATTGTTATAAATTTGTCATGATATAAAAAAATGAGGTTATGTTACAAAAACTTTTGAAAATTGGGATTTATAAAATGATTTATTTATAAAATTGATGCTATTTCCGGTCAAACCGGAAATGATGTTTTTCAAATTTTCATAAGAAAATAATTGTAAGTAAAAAGGTTATGGGCCTGTACTTGTTTTACTTGTTTCCCGGTATAATATAAGGTTGTTCAAAATAATGAACATATTCAGATGTTTGAAAAAACTTCCGATTTTTTATGTTTTATATAGGGATGTTCTAAGTAATGGGCATTTTTAAATATTCTATGAATTTCTTGCATAAACTTTAGATTATATATATTGGATTATTTAAAATAATGGACATATTTATATATTATATATTTAGATAGTTGATGAAATTCTTGCTGTTACTATTTATTTTTGATATGCTTTAAAAGTTTCATTTTAATAGTGTGCTTATGAGGCACACATTTTTTTGTATTACTGTATTAATATTGTAAATGAATTTTACCATCCACAATAATAATATTTTTATAATAAACATAACTTAATTTTAGGTCGAGAAGAAAGCCCCAGATGTAGATGATGATAAGAAAGCAACATGGGAAAAAACAAATACGCTTCCAGCTAACAGCAGTAAGTTTAACAATGGAGACTCACCTAAGAGTGTACGTAAACGGTTTGGGTCTGCATCAGAAGAAACAATTCTTAAAGTAAACGGTTTATCGGATGGATTAACTATTGCACCGACAGATCTTGAAACCCTTAAAACAGAAATTATTAAAGAAGTTCGTAAAGAAGTAGCCAAACTAAGACAAGATATTATAGATGGTAGATATTCTCAATTAAATAATTACCTTATAATTAATCACAAACTATTTATTTTTAGCTATCAAATCAGAACTGAACCGAAGATAATTTATAAGACGAATCATCTGAATTTTTTAATTTTACACGAGTCATTCATGACATTATATGAATAGTTAACTGGTATGTAACGTACAGCATACGTTAATATAAAAAATATATATATATAAGAATTTATATATATCTCATTAACTGAAGTTATGCATATTACATTATTTGTAAAAATGTGTATAATTTGAGTCAATGAAAATGTATGTATAAAATGAATGTTTCCTAAGGCTGTTCTGTATTTTATGTAGAAAACGGTAGAATAATCGTCAAACTAATGTTTTTAATTAAATGAGTAAAATATTATGGATTTTTAAGTTTTAATCGAATCAGGTTGTGTCTAGATCGTATGCATGCAACAGTTTCGAATAATATAGGTGAAACTTTTTAATTTGATTATATTATTCAATGCTGTGTGGGTGTTGAAGGATGTTTTACTATGTTTATTTTTAGGATGGTAAAACAATTGTAAAATTGATACAGAATGGCTGATTTTAATATAAAGCTATATAGATGTCGTATAAAATTGCATAAATAAGTTTTACAATATTTAATTTATTATTTAATATTAAGTTATATTAAATGAAGCTATTTAATATTTTTAGTAATTCCTATTGCATTTAAAGCGCCACATTGATAACAAATTGAAGTATTGCATTCTATAGAACCCCAGGACATTGTTTTTCATCCATTTCTTAATATGAAGGTGTTTATTTTTGTATATATTTATTACTTTTTAAGGACTTCCAATATAATATTTATTAACATATTAACAATAGAAAGGAGAGAAACAAGTATTAGTAATGGGTATTCCGAGCATTCAACCATGTGCCATCTTGAATTTTAATCAAAAGCAAACAACAAATTTTGAATGCTCTAGAATCCAAGTACAGATTTCATTTGTACAACCATACACTGCACATTTGTTTTATTTAGTACACGTGAAGGTACGAAAATAAAAGAACTGTAAAGTATTTTAGACTATTGAGTTTTAAGTGATGCTTAAAATAGTTTAGTGTCGCGACATATATACATCGAAACTCATGTTTAATGCGTTTTATATGAGAAAAATCAACGTTTAAATCAGTTAAAAATGTTATTTATACTAATTTAATCGTAAATATGGAATTTTTATAAAGATTAATATACATTTTATCACCTTTTTTTTCATTTAAATGTTTCTTTATTGTAATCAATTAATAACACGTGAATTGTGAAAATAAATTTATATTCTCTACTTTTAATTTGGTTAATATTGTAATTAAAAAAATATATGCATAATATTCTTTTTACATACTATATTAGTCTTTGTAAAAATTCAGCTTGTAATTACTAAAACAAGTATTGAAGTGACTTGAATATGAAGTATAATAAAAAAAAGAACATAATCATTGCAATTTACAAATGTTTGATTATAAATTTGTGATATTTTTATTTGCATTTCCTTTTTTATATATACATATATATATATTTGGTGTATGATGAAATGTATTTCTTTTGTTTTATTTTAGTCTTTTGTTTTTAATTGTGATCTCAAGTCAAAATTGCACAATTTGTTTATTATTATTTTCATTTAATAGTCCTTTTGTATAACATCATTTCAGTTTTATGTATTTACAATAAATAAAATATTATAATTTCAGTGTTTATAATTGAAATGTTTGAATATATTTATTATTGAAGCTTATATTTAAAATTTGGCTAAGATTGTTTTTTTTGTAAAGTGATTTTAAGCTATAATTAAGTTTAATGATTAGGTTTGGTATATTGTTTGGGCCATCTATTAGTGTTTTATTTGAAATCAGAAACGCCATGACAGATTTTGTATTTATTTAATATACAGGCTGTACCATAAATCGCGTCCCATCCTGCAAACAGTAAAATAAGTCAAAATGAAAGAATTAAAAGAAGGTAATTTGGCTTATATTGGTATCGCAGCGGATTATAGCAGAAAATCAGCAAAGTGGCTCACCTCTAGTATTAAATTTTGAACTGCTCAAATGGGAAATACAACACCCATGTGATATGTCAGATGCTTAACCTTTTACATATCTACTTGTGACAGATTTTTGTTGACCTTTTTGGTTAAAATAAATTGAAATTTTAGCGAATTATTTCTATAAAATTACCGACGGGTCACTTGACACTGATCACATGGGTTTTGTTTTTCCCATTTGAGCATGACAATAGCTACATATATCGGTTTTTTATTTTTGTCTATGCTTCAAGCTTAACCATCATTGTTGTTTCCTTAGTAGTTAAATATTACTAGATAATTTAATTTAATTATAGAAATGTTTATGTAAAACAATTGCATTAATGTAGAATAATGACTCATTAGTTTTCAAATATCCCGTAATTATTGTTTAAAATATCTACATGGTTGCTTTGAGGACTTTGTATCCATGAAAAGATCTCTATCGCGTTAGTAGGCTCGATCACTATAGCGACCTGTTTTGACCTTATTTTCTATTGTTGCATCAGTTGCTGTTGTATTTTTGGAAAGAAGGGTTGATGATGACGACTTCCTACTTACTCTTAATAATTTGGTTATTTATTATTTTAAAAAAATCACTGTATTCTCGAAAGATGTGTAAACACACACACTAAAAGACGACAAAAACTACTAAAAATCACGAAAAACCTTAATAGGCACACTGGAAAATACAACACTGTCTCATAGTAGCGCTAGATATAATTCAATACCATACTATGGAAAGCAATTATGGAAACTAACAAAAAGTATCGTCAAAATAATTTTGAGTTATCTTCAGGGTAGAAATTTAGTGACTAAAATTGAAAAATTTAAGTTGACCACAGGGGTCTGCACTAAGACCTAAACTAAAATTGAAACGAATCTATAATGAGCTACTCAGGATGCGGTTGCCGGAAGGGCTGACAATAACGGCATTTGCAGATGATGTAGTGCTGATAGGAAAAAATATAGATATAGAAATACCAATAAAAAGGTTACAGTTGCCAATTGAGATTATAAAAGGTTGAATGAAAAATAAAGGTTAGATTTGGCCCTGCAGAAATCTGAGGCGGTGTGGCTATGGTCAAAGTGTATTAACAGAGTAACTCGGAAAATACAGGTACAGATACCAAATAATAAACGTTGGGAAGAACATTAAATACCTCGGAGTTACAATTGAAGCAACAGAATGGAACGAACAATGTTATGGGATCGGTAAGAAGAACAAAAATGAAGGAGATGCTTAGTAGGCTCATGTCAAACAAGGAAAGACCATGAGAAGGAGCAAGGAGGCTAATAGCAACAGCTTCTATAATTAAAAGTGTACGCCGCAGAAACATGGGGAGACACCTTGACAACAAAAAGAACCAACCAGGACACTACTCTCAGATTTATTGGTAGAAGAAAGACTAGACATAAAGAAAATTATAAATGATAAAACTAATAAACAAGAAGCAAAGAGACGGGCAAGAGAGAATACGGTGGAAAATGATAAAGGCAAGGGAGAGAATTGAAAATTGGCAAGGGAACTAATCCCTGAAATAAAAGAATGGGTAGAAAGCCAAGCAGAGACATGCTACTATACAACTGAACTGCTAACCAGTCATTTGGAAAATACCTACAAAAAATAAATAAAATGGAGAACTTACAAAGTTGCCTATTCTGCCAAGTAGAACCCCACGATGATGAGGAACGTACCCTATACTAGTATGGAAGTATGGGAGGAAGATTAAAAAGAACTATAGAAAGTACTAAAAGACAAAATGGAGAAATCATCAGCAAGTGCATGACAGCCGGAAATAAATGGAGGACACTAAGAAACTTTACAACAATAGTGCTAAGATAAAAATATTTGAAGCTAAAAAGATATAAATAAACCAAAATGAAATCAAACATAATGAATAAAAGTGATAGAAGACAAAGGAGAGAGGAGAGAAAATCAAAATTGAAACTGAAAACTATAGAAATATTGAAAGAAGGAAATAAAGTAGGCCTAGATAACTATGTCTATCAAAAATGAACACGCAAGAATAGAAATGAAATGAACATTTACTGAAACAATAGTACTAAGCAAAATTACAGAAGCGAGAGAGATGTAAACAAAGATTAAAAAAAACTAAGAACATACCTGAGGACAAATCGTACTAGCAGATTAAACAACTCAAGATTGGAAGAAAGAAAGCTAAGATAGGTGCGAATGTAAGTAATAGAGGAAATGCTAATGATTATTATACATGTTGAAAATATTATAACGCTTTTAATGTAACAACACTATTTTACAGAATTAACTGGTTTCGAACTTGTTAACGAAAGTCAACGCGTGTGTTGGAATAACGAACTTTTAGTTCAAAATTCATTTTATACAAACTCTGTTCCCGAATTGGTTTATAACCCGTTCTGGGGCTTTTTAAAACGAACCTAAAGTGTTACAAAATATAATACATCAATTTCTTACAAAACAATTATTTACTAACATGATAAATTTAAGTATGTCAACAAGGCAACTAAGAAGGTAAGGTAGGACTTTATTAAAGCATTTTTAATTTTTGAGACTAATTACTGACGAGGTTAGCCACAACTGAGAATTTTGACAAATTATTGGTTAAACGTACACGCAACACGAGACCTGCAATTTTTGTTTATTAGCGGATTATTAGAACGATATATTCATTTTTGTCATAACTTAATTATGCTTACAATTTCACTGTCCTCCATAATCCGGAATTTATGGGCAACTGTATCTACTGCATGTTTCAAATTGTGTGTGGTAAAGAGTTGGTGTAAAAAGATGGACCGATAATATCAATATTGCCATTGTTAACAGTAGTAAGTTGAACCCGCAGAAAATGATTTTTTTGACCACCATATTCGGTCAAACTCTGAAGTGGAACTATTTAAAAGGAAAAGATGTCGGCCTTGATGTTTACCATTATTAAAACTTAATTGTTAATAATATAAATGGCAATTAATTTTAAGCACATTCAATAATAATCTGTAGGTTGATTTGCTCAAAAACCTAACTAGGCATATACACTTAGTGAACAAAGTTTTGATATAAGTTTATTAAAAAAATGCCAACTTATCTATGTTACGTCACTGACTGATATTTTTAAATGACATCTTTATTCCCGGACATTTGATCGTCGTTATATTTTTGCCATGTTTTTGGTAGTAACGTAAATTAAGACAATAATCACGTGTTTTTAATAGCTGAGACGGGTGATCTTTGCAACCAAAATGATGGTCGGACGCACATATTGACTGATACTAAATATGAACAGATAGATATACGATAGTAATTATACTATGGAGTGAAAATTCGAGCAGAATTAAATGTACTAAGTAAAGAAAAGTATGGAGGTTGGCATTATTGCTGATAAAAGAAGGGAGGACTACGACGTCTAGAGCAGCCGTGTAAATACCACTTGAACACAGCTTCTTTACGTAGTTGTGATTATCATCTTGTTAAATGATGTTTTTGGTGTTTAGAAATATTAATCTTCTGCGACATCTTAAATATATTTAATAATCAGTGAGGATTTATAAATCTCCCGCCAAAAACATACAATCGGGCCGTTCACACGAACACGTTTTCCAACCGTTTTGGATCGAACGTTTCAAAGATGTAGGAAAAAATGTGTTTCACATACTTGGAAACAAACTAATTATTGATCTAAAAATATATCTATGTTTTTATCAACCAATAAAGCATCTTTTGTTTACATATATTTTTGAGATATTTTAAAATATAGGAAAGAATAAGTATTTTATAAAAATGTATTTCCTTGTTTTTTTTATTGATTATCCTTGGAACAAAATAGAAGTTTTAAAATGTTTATAGTGCATCTGGTTTAGATACCTTAACTACCTCTCGATACTTTTTTACTCTTTACTAGTAATATAATACATTACGTAACATGAGTTATAAATGGCATATTACATACGAGTGAAAAACGTTACTCTATGAGCCGTATAATATAATGCTGAATTTACCCAAGCGATTTGGCATTAAAAATAAATTTAGATGTAGACGTGATGAATTTATGCAAATAATTTAAATATAAAATGAAGGATTTGCTCATGCGCGTGTGAAAGAACGCTTGTGTCAGATTTAGCTGCCTTCGTTTACCTTACCCGTTTACCACCCAACACATTTTTTTTTACAATAAATGCACTTTAGCCGTTTGCAAATGGACAATATTTATTTTAATACCATTTACACCAAAATACGTTTATTTATTATAGTGTAAATATGGATCGACGCCACATGACCATAACACTGCCCCTCACCGAATCGTTTCCGAACGTTGCTTTTGACTTTAATAGCTGCTCCACCTGTCAATGTTAAATCTAAATTTATTACTAATGCTAAATCGATTCCATAAATTCGCCATAAGTTTTCACGAGTATTTAACTGTGAAATAGTTTGAATCTATAATTCTACCCTACCTACTACCACTATATTTTTAAACCATAACCATATTTGAAAGTTATCAAACCGAATGTTGTAATTCTATAAAAATGTTAAAATAAAGTAAGTAAATTCTGCTATATAAAATTATAAAGTGGTTGATTCCTATATGTTTATTATCTGTACGTTATTATATTATATTTATTTTCACAATGTTGTTGTCTGCAATTGTATTATTCTTTTAGTAGGTGCCGTTTCTTTAATAAAGTCAAAGAGCTGCTGGGTTAGTATGTGCTTGCCAAAATCAGATTCTACTACGCATTAAATAGTTTAGTTGGTCTTTTTAGAAATAGTCTTATGTGATTCATCACTTGATAGCTTTTCCGCAAGAAGTTGTTTTTCGTTTTATTCATCATCTTTAATTTAGCAACGCAGCAGATTTTTGATCTTTCTTGACGCTATGTTTAATTTGTCGTACGAATTGATTGAATAATCTGAACTGCTGCAGTACGACGTGTTGGACCGTTTGGTTGTACTATAAGCCATACGATTTTTTACGACAGTCAGTATAACGTTTAGTACGAAATGTAACGTCTTTGTCAAGCAATAGCATAATTTGCTTTTACCATTGTCTGTTTTATATTATACTATACAGGGTGTCTCCAAATGTACGCCCGTGCGTTAGGAATTTAATTCAGGGATTAAAATAAATTGAAAATTATGAGTGGATATTTTTCCGTTTGTCCTCCTTTACTACTCAAAACACATTTTAATTTATATATTTTATTAAATTTAGTGACACACGATACTAAGAATATAAGATAAACCCATGCGCATCCCTTTGATGACGTCAATAAGAAACCTGGGCAGGCACATTAGTAGAGCTTACAATGCATCTTTCAATACCAAGCAGTTTATATGCCAATGGGTCTGAGTCTCTACGTCATTGCGCGGCAAAGACAAAAAGAGACGGCGGACGAGCATATTTTATGTTCTTAGTATCATGCTAGTGACATAACTGCCAGATTTGACATTTAGTTTTGTAACATATTTCAATTATTTTAGGATTTATCGTTCTCATATATTGATAAATATTTTGGGTTTGTGAGTTTAAAATGAAACGATACTATTGCAATTGAGAATGTCTTGATCTATGGAAAGTATTAGGGGTATGTAATGTCAATGCCACTGCTGCGGCTAGGACTTTGCGGAGAGGTTTCCAAATCTTGAGCACCCCGATGTAAAAACTATAAGGCGGGTAGAACAAAGATTCCTGGAAACATGTATTTTAAATCTTTGTAAAAATAAGGTGGACGTCAACCTACACCAAGCGTTTATCAAGAAGAACAAATTCTTGAAATTATTGAGGCGGAACCAAGTACAAGTGTTCGAATTGTATTGTTTCAAACTTATATCCAAAAATACACTATTTACAGATTATCGAGGAGAAATGTTTGCATCTATTTAAGCCTGTAAAAATTGAATTTGCATGACGGGAATAGGGAGCGTCGATTCAACTTTTTTAATAGTTGTTGCATAGCGTTAAGAACGATTCACATTTTATTGAAAAGATTCTGTGGAGTGTCGAGTCCACATTTACTGAAACAGGTATTACAAATACATACAATATACAGCAATGGATGAATAAAAACCCTCACTTAATACGCCAAGGATGGTCATTTAACCTTTGGGCTGGGTTATTGAATAATAATGTAATTGGTCCACACATTCTACTTCACCGACTTAATTTAGCATTGTGTCTACATTTATATAATGAAAGTTTACCACATCCACTTCTTGATGAAGTTCCATTAACATGTAGACAAAATTGTTGATTTCAGCATGATGATTCACCAGTGCATTATGGAAATGAAAAATTTCCATAAGATGGATTGGAAGAAGTGGGACAATACCATGGCCTCTTTGATCCCCGGATCTGAATCCGTTGTATTATTTTTTTTGCAGCTATTTGAAAGAACAAGTTTACCGCAAACCTGTTCTGAATCCTGAAGATGTAGTAGCTAGTATTCACGCTGCTGAGGCGTCTATAGACAATAATTTGCTACATAGTTTGTGCTTTTATGATAAATCGTGTAAAGGTTTGCCTTGAAGTAAGAGGCGGAATATTTGAACACATTTAGTGCAAAAATATATTGTTTTTTAATACTATTGATTTTTTTTAATGTTTGTTTTTTATCAATAACTCTGCAATGAGGGACAAATAAAAACGTTTTCACTCTTAATTTTTAATTTGTTTTAACTCGCTAAATCAAAATCCAAAATGACGAGTATTAATTTTGAGACACCTTTTATAAATATATAAGAACTAAAAGTATCACGGAACCATTTTGGTCGTCTTTGGTTCTATGTGTACCGGATGTTTTATTTCTTTACGTCCGATTATGTTTTGTTTTTTGGTCGCCGGACGATATTACAGCATCAAACGAGCTATAAAGTTGTTTTTTTAAACATAGTTGTTAGTTGGCTTGTGAATCTGGAATTCTCAAGATCGGAAGGCTTTTTAGCCGTTTGTATAGTCTATGCGAATTTTAAGCAAATAATCGGTAAAAAAAACAATTTTTAGTGTTGCTAGTATGCAATCCAAAAACTATTTTATTTTGTTACTATAATAAGTATATATTATATCATAAAACGAAAATGATCTTTTTGAAAATCAATATTAAATTATTTTGAGTTAAAACGATTCATGCTTTTGTCAAATATTACAAATATCGCAATTTCAGAGTAACATTTTTATTTATTTTTATTATATCATAAAATGATAAAGATACATTTCAAAATGAACATGATGTTATTTTCAGTAAAAACGATTTATCGTTTATCAAATATTACAAATACCGCAATTTCATAGTAGCATTTTTATTACAACTAAGATAATATTCTATTTATTTAGTAAAGGTGACTTATTGTATACTTACTTATTTCCAGAGGGCGGATTGTTACTATTATTTTCTTAATGAGCCGCAAATACCTGAAAAATTCGTAAAACCTGAAAAAAAGTTCTAAAATAAGCAAGAAAATTAAAGAAAAGCGCATTTGGAAGCATAATGGAAGCAAATTTTCAATAATGCAGAGGAACTGTTTCTTCGGTGTTTTTGCTAGGAATTACTTAAATTAGCTGAAATTTCTTTTAGCAAAACGTCTTCCAATATTTTACAATTTTTCTGCGGACGTGGAAATATTTTACAAAAGAGTTTGTGGGGGATACAAACCACCGAGTTTGTGAGTTTTTTTTGTTTCAATTTTATATTTGTTGTACATACAAAAGCTTTGGAACATTATTTTTTTAAATTTCTCCATTTCTCCAAAATTATTATAATATAATTTTTTATAAAATTATATAATATATGTTTTACTAATAAAAACTAAATTTAGTTGTGAATTTTAAAATTAAAAAAACACTTATTTTGCAAAAACTTGAAATATCAGCAAAAAGCTGCAAAATAAGCTAATATAAGTAAAATAAAGCAAATTAAGTTATATAAACGTGGTATCAAAATGCTTAATTTTCTATAATTCGTATAGATACAAAAGAAAATTAATTGATCTGCTTTAATTATTGCATAAAATCAAAAAATTATAAAATCCGCCCTCTGCAAGTTATTTCATATTATACGTTTTGGTAGTAATAGATTATCGATGATTTCATAGCGTAATAAAACAATCAAATTACAAAATTATTAAGTTTGTCACGCAATTTGTGTACACAATAATCATTATGAATATTATTAGTCATATTAGTGTAATCGGCAACTGTTATATTGTAGGTACATATGATACTACAATGACATTAAAAGAAATTATATTTATATTAATTTATCATATTTAAAAATGAATTCATATATTTTGAATGATTTTTTTCTGGATTCCATCGAGCTCAACATTAATGCAGCAAAGAATCATATGTTTTGTTGAGAACTGCTGCAGTATGCTAGTGGGAGAAGAAAGCATGGCACGGAGCAGTATCGACTCGCAAGTCTAAATACGACCTGCAGCAGTGATGGCGACTCAGTGTTGTTCCTGCTGTTGCTGCCTGCAGTCAAAGTTCTCGCTCTCCGTTTGGTGCTAGTGTATGTACATTGAGTGATCCATTACATGTAAACATTGGACTACCCTTCCTTGTGCTTCAACCATTTCGTCTTATTATAATTATATATGTATACAAATAAGGTAAGCCACTATTTTTATTTAAATTTATTAGTCTGGTATCTTTTTTTCCTTTTGCAATTAAGTAAAACTCAATGTAATGCTTGTTTGAATATTGTACATTCTATCTAATAAATTAACAGCCTTTGCTGATTGATTGATATAAATTAAATAATGCATTAATATAGTAGTTTATTTTGTTAAATTACGAATTCAAAATTATGTAACAATATTCATTTTAAAAATGAAAATAAAATAACTTCAAATTACTTAGTTAAGGGTGTGAATTAAGGGTAAACTTGATATTAATCCTATTTAATCATAACTCTTTAAAATTAAATATATTCTTATTGATTATTAAAATGTAAACTTACTAATTCACCCATAATTATTTTGTAGCACTTCTAGAATAATTTGTATTTAAATAATAATAATAATAATAATAGCTTAATATGTTAATTATTATTTATTATTTTACATTATTATAATTATATGCAAATTTCATCAAGTAGTAGGTATTTTATCCAATTTCTTGTTTATGAATAATGTTTGTCAAAGTTACAACTACTAATTACAAGAAATGTATAAAAGTACATTATTATGCTAATGAAAAACCATGCAAAGAAATCAATTTGGTATAATGTAAATTTAACATTCATTAAAAATGTATTCGATCTATTATTGAGTATTATGAATAGATAAAAGAATATATTTTTAAAATATGTTTGGATTTAATAAATATTTCATTGTTGTAATTATTTAATTAAATCTAATTTATGCATATTAAATTTATATATCTATTAGCTTGGATGTTTAGATATACATATTATGAATGTTATGTTCGGGATTAGTTTTAAATTACAGGTTGCCCGCAGTCACAATAACAACTTTGCTGTAATTTAAAACTATTTTGATTATACATATTTTTAATATATCAAACAATCTGTAGTTTAAAACGAAAAAGAAGATGTTTTTAATATGTATATCGAAATTAGTCAACAAATAAATTTTATATAATTGTACATATTTGTATATATTAATAGTTTTTGTTTAAACCTTTTTACATTTAAAAAAAACAACATAATGATATAATATTTGAATGGTGGTAGCCTTTACTACGTGATATTGCATTTTTTACAAATAAAACAACTTTTTATATATTTAGCTTCTGCCTTAGACACGTACTAACAATAAATATTTTCGTGATAAGATATACAAAAAGTTGTTTTATTTATAAATATTTCATTAGATGACGTATATTGTGAGTTATTTTGTTACAGCATAATGATAATTATTCAGGCCGACATCTTTTTCTTTTAACTAATTTCACTTAAGACTTTCACTGAATATCCAAAGTTATTTCATCTTAACTTATTTTTTTGGACTACTGATAATAGCAATATTACTATTATCAATATCCTCGAACTCAACGCCGTACCTAATGCTAATGAGTGAGGTTATATTCGTAAAACGTGAGGATCGTGATTCGTGTGGTAACGGTAGACTAATAGAGGGAGCGTCGCATGTGGTAGTAGAGATGACGTGGGAAATA
>JARJEC010146019.1:0-10600 GCA_030264575.1 Tachinus sp. AB-2021 | reverse complement strand
CATAATTATTATCAAAGATTTTTTAATTATAATGACCTACGTTTTGTGTTACAAAAATATTTTATGTTACAAGTTGGGCGGGGGTATTTGGGTCATTATGGTTTTTAATCTTTGTTCTTCAGAGAATAGTACCTAAACATCCAACCAAAAATTGAGTTAGAACATTATTTATATTACATTAATCTGATTAATCAAACGAGTGGATAAGTTACTATTGTTAAACGAACTGTTTATTAATAATAATAATAATAATTATATATATATACAATTTAAAAAATATTATATATCATTTATAAACTGTCCCTAAATTTGTATTTTTGCAAAATGTGTGAGATACCAAAAAGTATTATTGATGTAATATATTACAATAATTTTGAAAAAATCTATGAAAAGTGACAATAAATGAAATTTTACAAAATGTTTGTATAACCACATACAAGGTGGGGTAATATTAACTCAATATCCATTGCATTCGTGTTCTAAAATTATACAAAAATTTATAGCTAATACTAATACTAATAATAAATTTGCTAGAAAATCTTATATCGGAACTTCATAATAAAACTATTTTACCTTTTTGGTTTAGGAGGTCATTGTTTTCTGAAATATTTTATATTACTTGAGAGAATAAAATTCTTGGCTAACAGATTTTTTTTAAATGTTTGTTTTTACTGCTAACCATTTAGTAAAGTCAAAGATATAAAAGTTTATGTTACAATTTTGTGTCATAGTAGTTATCATTGTTGACTAAAGTAAACTTGATTGATTAATAAAACATTATCAAAAAATCTCGATTGCTCAAACCCAACAAAAAATCCAATGATATATGTATTACAATATTGTTTGTGACCTATTATCACTAAAAAAAGTTAATTTTTATTTTCAATTCACACACACAACTCAGAAGGAGCATCATTTTATATTTCACCTTATTTTTTATTTTAATTTCTATAGAATAAACAAAAGTATTTTTCGTTTTAATCTTTGTCTGTAAATAAATAAATCTTTGTATTATTTATAAAATAAATTCAAGTGTTGAACAATAAGCAAGTGACCAATAGTTTAACGTAATTGGCTGCAAATTGATCTAGTCAAAAATAAACTAGTTTTTGAAAAATAGTAAAATAGTCAAATTAGTAAACTATTCTTTTATACATATTTTTTATTTATTCTTTGTTTATCTTATTTATTTTTAATCTAATTTGTTTTTATTATCTATCTATTTATATATTTAGTTTTTTATGACTGTTATTTGGTTTAGTGACTTTAGTAAATTCGTAATTTTTGTATGTTTTGCGCTATAATCGTCTTTGTTTGTGTTTCGATTTTTTTCATTCATTCGTTTATTTTTCGTTTATTTTAATTTAATTTAATTTAAATTTACTTAACTTCCGAGGACCTTCAGTCGTGTTCATGTAGGTATGTGTGTGTGTGTGTGTTCATCCATCTAAGTGCTGACCATACCTAACGTTGCTTAACTTTTGCAAATATACTTATTAAAAAACAGTTGTTATATTAAAATTATTTGTAAAATAAAATAGTAGGCATTTTCCATGGTTAGTACAATAGCAAATGTGTTTTACTTTAAAAAATATGTTTTGTTAATTTTTTGGATAAAAATATAATTTTCCAATCTCTTTTCTTAGTATACAAAATTTATGGACACAATATATTTTCAATGGAAACAAAATTGATTTTGATAATATCCAATAAATTCCGCATTGTTGTATAAAAATGTAATAAACTCTTACCTATAGGCTGTCATAGTATATAAAAAAACACGCAGAATATAATTTAGGTTAAATACCATTAAATTAGGTAATAAATCGATAAAATCTCGAGATTGAATGGCATTAAGTGAATGTGCACTTAAAAGCCCTGGTGGTGGCGTTATTTTTTAATCCAATTCGCTTCCCCACAGCGATGTCTGCAGCGAATTGTCTGCCCGCCGATGATATAAAACGGGAATCGAATCTAATTTACACCGCCTGTCAGAATGGATGGGATGCAGAGAGGCAGCTGTCCCTTTAGCAAAAAAAATATCCTCCCATTCTGTGAATATTTATTTGCAGCGTCAGGTGGTGACTCCCTTAAAGAGGTGAAATAAATAACAATTGATCGGTGTTGTGTTGGGTTGTGTAGGCGCAAGATGGATTACCCCGTGGCGTGCTTGAAAATAATTCGCTTGCATCGATGGATAAATAAACAGCCCTCGATTTAACTCATTGTGTACATACAAATTGGATACTTTGGGTTAATGCGGGGTCCGTGTTATTTACTGTGTGACGACCTCATCGTTTCCAGCAAAGAAAATTAACTCTCCCTTACTGTGTGTGTGTGTGTTTGTGTATGCGGAGTAATTTTATTAATTAAATTCGAGGAGCGTGTTACGCTTATTAACAATTAAGCGACAGTATGAATTAGAATTTATGAATGGAATGAGAAATTGAATCCAAACAAAATTATTCTCCACTCTTGAGTTTAGTAAATTAGTACGCAGGTTGATTTGAATTTAACTTTCTGTTGTATATCACTACAATATTATATATACGAAGAATATTTGGTTAATTAAGGTTCTCTTGAATTAAATCGAATTAAATCTTCTTAGATTTGTGTTGATTTATTTCAATACCTACTTTTATTAAAGATTAAAGATTGGTTTTACTACTTTTCAAGGATTAATACCGGAATTAAATCTAATTTGTATGAAATTGATTGGATTTGCTTTTGACTTTTTTCGCAATTATTTTACAGATTTACGATCGTATCTAATTTTAGTTGCAAAACAAAATCATTGTACAGTTAAACATTCAAAAAGTTTTGTACGAGTCAAGCGACAAAAGTTTGTCCACTTCGTGGAATTCATTATTCAAATAAAAGTAAAAATCGATGGAAAACATACCTGCAGCATTAAAAAAAAAACAATTATACACTTACGTAACAATTTCCAGCATGCAAACTGTTTCTAGTAACTTGGCTTTCATAAAATATGTTTAATAAAAATATCCAGGAAGATTTATATGTAACGACAAGATATGAAAACTTCATTACCAAGAAAGCAGGCGCATCCATCAAAAGTTCAACAAAGAAACGCCGTACTAATAAACAGGAAAATGAAGAACTCGACTAGAATTATAATAAGCATACGAGACTAATCGGCTCACGGTGGTATAATAATAGAAAATAGAAATACTTTTCAGACATAATTAAGATCGCTAATTTTAAATGCCATCTAAAACCAGGTAAAAGTAAACGCATTTTTCATTTTCCATCAAGATTTAAAAAATATCGATTAGTAAAAAAATTGTATCGAGGGCTAAAATAAATTTAAAAATTTAGTTGAATAGAATTCAATTTTCTATCAAATAAACATATTTAAAATCAATATCTTTGGCATCAAATAAATTAAATATTATGCAGATATTAAAAACTTATCTCAAAAACTTTAATTAAATGATGTCAGATCAATTGAATTAGATAATTTTAGGTTACCTTGAAACAAATACACCAAATTAAGTAATTTTTGAAAAGTTTATTAACTATTTAGATTCAGACTATTGCTTTAAAATTCTTATAACAAATACAAAATTACAAAATAAATTTGAGAGAAAGAGTATTGTTACTTAGTTACTTGTAACAAAGAAGTACCTCTATCTTATAACGAACTTGTTTTAAGGCGCAACATTCATGGCAAATATTGATCTTGCAAAGAAAATGATTACATAAAGAAAATTCGATCTTACAAAATTGTTCTTGTATTTTTTATGTATATTAAAGGAGCAAACGGCCGTTCCGCATATGAAGCATAGGTTCTGAGTATAAAGGAAAATATCGAACACGTAAAAACTAATAAAATGGCTGCAGGCATCCCAACTACATAATTCAAGTAGGAAATGGAGTGAGGTATCGCTCAGGGTGTAGGTAGCACAGGCAAATCACAGGTGGACCATAAAATTACTACGTAAGTGTCGGGCCGGGATTCCTTGGTGCGTGGATTCCGCCCGGGACCACCGCGGCTGAGGCACAATAAATCCGTTCGCTTGGGTTAACTCGGAATAAAGCCGCATTATCGCAGCCGTGTTTCAATCCGGGTTTATTTTATTTACTCAGAAAATTAAATTCTGTTCCCGGTGTATCCGTTATGAATTTCAACAAGCGGAGATCGCAATAAATAAACAAGCGGGCCATGGATAGTGGTGCTCAAGGTGGAAATAAATAGAAGAGAAACGGAGAAATTTGCATCTATATTGGAAACGTCCATGCAAAACAAAGTAAATCCAATTCCCCGTAATTATTGAATTAAACAATGATTCATTTCAATAAACGCGCAAATTTATTGCCTTCTCCTCAAATTTCGGCAAAATTTAAAATATTTACGTTTTTACATAAAGAATTTTAGAATTAAAAATATTTTGAAGGGATTAATTAAATTTCATCAACATCTGGAGTTGCTTTAATCAAATTGATGCTTATCTCGTAGCCATAGAAGCGAATACGATAGGCGTATTTCCCGTATAAACGAGAAAAAAGTAAAAATATCTTAAATACTGCAATTCCATACGTAATATTTATTAAGATATGTACATGAAGGGTATAAGCCAATCAGTGTGAATTAAGATTTATGAACATGTCTTGCACACTGTTAGTGCATTTGTGATAAAATTTTCAGTTGCGAAAACGTTCAAAACGCTAACACTAACTTTATATTGCAAGGGTAGGGATAGTTTGACAATAAAATAAAAATATTTGGACGTTAATCAGTATAAGCCAAATCAGAAAAGTTATTTTGTAATTAACATGTCTAAGTACGTATAGTTAGTTACACAATGAGTGAGAAAATGAGCAAGGAAAATTCCTTTACTCTTTACCCAGGAAAGAGAAAAGAAATTGCAGTTTATAAATTTTTTTACTTAAAAAAATGTATAAACTGCACATTTTTAGATGTTATGTTTTCGTTTCTAGATACTAATAAATAGCAATTTTTCTGCATTAATCAAAATTTTTAATAATCATTCTTTCAAAAACCACTATTTTCAAAGTTTAATTTTTGTAAATTATAATATTTTGAGCTACTTGACTGGCCTAAAGTCAAGTAGCTCAAAAAGTACTATATATTTACAAAATTAATTAGATGGAAATTTTTTTTATTGTTTCCTACAGAGTTCTCCTCCAACCAAACCGAAAATATTCTCCAAAATTTCAATGTGCCTTAGAAGATAAACGTAATTTTTATATCTCGGATACTGTTGGTTGGATTTATATTTGTTTTCTAAAATGTTTGAAAAATATTTTGAATAACTTTTGTATGCAACTTTTCTTTATAACTTTAGAAGGAAACGTTCCACAAGCCAAAAAAACGGCGTTTTTTGGCAAATCATATGTTTTCCTATAATAGTTAAAATCTTAAAACAAATGTTGTAGGGCGTACAATATCCTACAAGTTTTAAACGAATAAAAATGTTGTGCCGCAAAAACTACTTACTATTACTATATACCCAATTGAGGAGAACAAACAATCAAAAAATTTGCTACTAATCAATTTAAAATTACCCATTGGCTAACTTATTAATAATTTTTCCGTTTCAAAATGTACTTTTATAGAAAAATGTATTGGATTTGATAATTTTGGTCACGATTGTATGCATGCGAATAGATTGCTTGGCCAAGAGAAAACAATTGTAAGATTTTAAATGCAGATTGGAATGATCATGCAAAACTTCATTGAACATAACATAATGACGCTTTACTTCCTCTTTTTGTACTATTTTGCCCTACTTGTATTTGATAATGATGGAAATTTTGAAAAGATAATAATGACATAAACCAGGGTATGCAGACACGCCAAGGAAATGCGGTTAGCGTACCACATCATAGAACCACTTTATACGAAAGAAGTCCACACCATCTTGGTATCAAAGTATTTAACAAGCTTCCAAAACAGATTAAAAATGAATAACAAAGATCTAAGTTTAAAACAAACTTGAAATTATTTTTCACAAAAAATCATTTTTTTTTCCATAAAGAAGGAATATGTCGATCTGCCTTCGATATTATGTAGTATTTTGTCTAGTCTTGTATTTATTGTATGTGTGTGTATATCAATTTTGATCACCAGCAATTAATAAATTGTATTCTATTCTATTATATTCTAAATCACATTGTCATAAATGAGTATACAAATTCATTTTTTTTTAATTCTTTGTAGTTTTAATTGATTTTTTCATTTTCTCTAAGCATCTTGTGTAAGTTGTGATTTTTATATTTTTTTAATAAAATGCGATTTCAGTCAACTGTATGTTATAATTGATATAGAAAACAAACGAGTACGTCGTTTAACTTGTGCAAATACGTCTTACAAAAAGAAAATAAATTACCTTGCATATTTACATATACCAACGATTATAAGTCGCAAGTTTTTAGTTACAGATTTCATTTTGTTATAAATTTTATGTGCAAATTGAGAGTACTTTTTGAGAATTACAAAAATCAATTTGTCTTCTTCCATACCGTTCTAGAGTTTTATTTTATAATATTTACAAAAATTTCTGTTGCTCATATTAGTCATTTTCAGTTCGTATATAATCCCGTCTCGCTTTCACACTAAATATTTTATTTTTTAGGATCCAAAGATTTTAAGAATTTGCAGTTTTGAACTGATTTTTTAAGTTATTCGTGTAATTTGAAAGTTTTAAATTTTGAAATATCAAAAATTACATTATGTTTTCCTAGAAATTGCATAGTTTGTTGAAATTTTTAATAAATAAAACAACTTTTTATATAAGTTTTATTTATTATAATATCACACACACAATATCACATAGTGAAGGCTACCGCCATTCAATAAAAATGTTAACAAATGTTGCAGATTTTTGATAAGTTTTGAGTGCAAATTTGCAATTTTTGAATAACAAAACACACTATTTTTAAGTTATCTTAAAATTTATTGTAGGTAATATACCTTTATTTTTCATCAAAAAAGAACATATGATGGCGGATAGGCTTTCAAAACACGACAAATTAGCATCGTGTGCTCTGCAGAAAAACGGGCTTCCTACAAATCAATGGCTTTACTTAACACGTGTATGATGTAAACAAACCAACAAAATTTGAACAAATAAAAAACGAATGGAACCGATTTAGCATTAGTAAAAATTTTTGATTTAACATTAGAGAGTTAAATACAAGAGTAGTCATATACCCATTTATGGAAATTTAACATTGGCCGTGGCTTTAAGATTTGGCCTTGAAAGTTTGTAATATTGAATCTCTGTGGCTAAATTAAAAAAAAAAACGTGTTGGGTGAAGGATAATCGAACGCAGCTAAATCCAACATAAGCGTCCGTTCACACGCGCATGTGTAAATCCATAAATTTATATTTAAATACTTTGCATAAATTCATCACGTCTCTCTAAAGTTCTATTTAATACTACATTTATTTTTAATGATAAATTGCTTGGATAAATTCAGCATTAGCTGTTTACTCAAAATCACAGCAACAGTTTTTCTTTTTGTTTTTATTCTCTTTAAGAATGTTCAAGAAAACGAATTTGTCTTATGCAGTTTGAAATTTGCTACGTACAATTAGATTTTGATGGGTAACCTTCTCTTTGAAGTGAACCTTTTTTGAAATGAAACTTATTTTGAAGTGAAACTTTTTTTTGGAGTGAAACTTTTCTGATGAAACTTTTTTTGAAGTGAATCTTTTGTTGAAATGAAACTTCTTTTTTAAAGTGAATATTCTTTTTGAAGAGAAACCACTTTTTGAAGTGAAACTCCTTTTTGGAGTGAAACTTTTTCTCTGAAATTTTTTTTGAAGTGAATCTTTTGTTGAAATGAAACTTCTTTTTTAATGTGAATATTCTTTTTGAAGTGAAACTTATTTTTGAAGTGAAACTTATTTTTGAAGTGAAACTCCTTCGGGCATGTGCATTTGTCAATGCCAAGTTTAGCATCACGCGGATGCAACGTTTCTTGACGCGAATGAAAAGATATAAATGTAATGAGTACAATTAAGATATAGTTAGGTCAAGTTATCTTAGGTTAGTGTCAAATGCGCTGGCGTTAAGCAACAATTAATATATACAAATCGAATTTGACACATTAATTAATATTCATATTACTGTGTGAAATATTATTTGTATATTAATGTTGTTGCTTAGCGCCAGCGCACTTGACTTCATCTCTATATTACACTCATTGATTTTACATCTTCACTTCTTTCTTTCTTTCTTTCTTTCTCACGAAACGTTGCATCCGCGAATTCAAATCGAGTTAATTTAAATTTGTCAGAAAGAGTTTCCTAACTACATATCCGGTTTTGACAAGCAAGGTCAGCTGCCTGATATATTGACAATTAGTTTATTTAATTTAATACATTTACATACATTTAATTTATAAAGTGAGTGAGTAATAGAAATTTAATAAAAGTTATACTTGTGGTGCGTGGTACAAAGAACACATACATTTTTTAATGAGTTTTCTATTCCAGCACCAACGCGGCATTTTTTATTTATTTTTGTTCAATATTTTTCTAACAAACATGAGCATAAATAAAAGAATTTTAGATACCGAATAATGCAGTCATCTTGTGTATGTGCTGAATGGGATGTGAGTTTTTTATTTTGCCCTGATTTTCATAGATATCCGTGGATGGTTTTTTGTACAACGCTGCAGTTAAATGCTATCACGTGTACTAGGAAAGCACCTATAGCTTCACTCTAAGTTTGGAGCCACAACTTTCGCGAACATTCTTTTTCTTCTTCTTTATCAATCTTCTATAGTACACTTTTGGACATAGGTCTTTCCGTATGTTTTCCACAATTGGTGATTTTGTGTGTTTTGGAACTAGTTTTTTCAAAGGTCTTCTTTATTTAATTTTTGTTTTAAACTTCTGTTGTTTCTTTTTGCCTTTATTGGGTGTCTCTGTTTGTCCAAATTGGCTGTACATGGGCAAACAGAGTGCAAATAATTGGTTTTAATTGGTACTTGTCCACCAGCTATTGGAGAAATTTGTCCAAATGGACCATAGTTAAGCTTGTTTTGGAAGCTGTTTAGACGTCAGTAACTCGTACCTTCAGTTGTAGGTTTACTGTAGTCTGAACGATCAACGTGTATTATTCTTTGTTGATATACAAGTGAACACTCATTAAGTGAAGTGCAGCGTACGCACACTGCGAACGATGTGTTCTGTATGAAAGTTTGTCGTAATGATGCCAATTGAAAAGTATCACTCCCACTAGAAGCCCTTTGAAAAACAGCCAGATTATCTATATTATTACCAAATACAAAAAAGAATGCAGATCTAAAATTTTTATTCTAAATGGAACAATTAGTATCTTTTTTAGTCAACTTTTCCCGGATTTTTTATATCTACAGTAGCCTTTGTAATTGCGTACAAAATTTCAAATAAAAAATCGCTATATCTAGCAGCAAAACCACTAAGTTGGCATCATTGGTGAGCCGATTTAATAGCATTTTTTATTTGGGCGATGCCACTTTCATTGAGTGCTTGCTGTTGATGAACTGAATCATAGCAATCTTGAGTCGATTTGAATAAAAATCGAGCGGTTCTTACTATATTGACCGGTTGTCGGCATATTTTTAGAATTTATTAGGATTTTTTTTTGCCCAGAAATAGTTGACCTATTCCAGTTTAGATTTATCGAAACTCTAAGAATTTTGTATAAATTTTCTGTAGAATTTTTAGTTACTATTTTGAAAGTGTTTGACACGGTTTTAAAAGATCAATACGATACAACTTTTCGCATTTCTTGTTTAGCAACGGCAAAAAAGAAATACATTAGGTTTAGGTGTTTTGGAACAATTAGGTCGATACCTAGTTTCAACTCTTGTTACCTTTCATGCTTACTACTTACTGCTAATAAGTAAATTTTTATTGTTTTTGACTTATGATTTTCAACAATACTATTTAACATACTATACACATAATGTCACTTTTGAGTTATATAAGTATTTTTTACTATGTTTTTTAACACGAATTTATTCTATCGAATACATTACTGGTTTTGGCTCCGCTAGAGCCTTTTACGGATGTTAATAGCGTAGCCGAAACTACTAACGTATTCGAGAGAACAAATTCGTGATAAAAACCACAGTAAATTATTTAATTTGGTAAAATCTATGTTACTCAACAGTGTTAGCAAAACAAAACAAAATTAGTAAACCTAACCTACTCCAATATAAAGGTTATTATGATCGTGAGTATGCGTTTAATGGAAGTTTTGATCTCTTCTCAAGTTGCTTAGCAAGCGTTTTTTGCAAACAATATTTTTAATGTGTGTATTGTCTTAAAAATCAATTAGAACTTTAAAAATACGCATGTCCTCCTTTTATTTAAGTCATTGCACTCTGTAACTTTGGGATTACACGACTTACTTTTCAATTTTAAATGAAAAAAAAAAAATTATTAAAACATTTTTATGCACATTTGAGTATTTATTGGAAATTTTCAAACGAAACGGAAAGTTATGCATTATAGCGGTGTTTGCCAAAGTTGTCTGAACCGCGGCCTACCTAAAGGAAATATCAAAGTTTGGGAGCAATTTAATGTAATAGAAATTTTGAAATAGAAATGTTACT